>PVKN010001709.1:36483-48948 GCA_004027915.1 Capromys pilorides
AAAAAAAAAAAAAAAAGAAAGAAAGAAAGAAAAAAGAAAAAGAAAAAAAGATAAGAAAGAAAGAAAAAACTTCACTAAAAAATAAAGGACCGGGGCAAACTTCTTATTACTTCAATCATAATAATTTTAAGAGGAAAAAAATCAGTAAATAAAAACCAAAATTGAACCACAGATTTCTGCCCCGGACTCTAAACAAGGAGCCCTCCAATCGCTGTGAAAAGCAAAGGGCAAATGGAAAAAGATTTCAGTTTCCCCCGCGCAGGCCCCGAAATGCTCCGCAGCCGCAGCTGCACCGACCCGAGGCCACGCTCTGGCGACCCACGGCCGCCCCCTCCGCCCTCGCGGCCCGCGCTGCCCCTCCCTGCGCACGCGGCGGCGGCGGGCGCAGCATCAAAGTGGCCGGCGGGGGCGCGCTTCCGCGGCACCTGCACCGCGCCCGCGCCCGCGCCCGCCCCCGCCCCCGCCCCCGCCCCGCCGCGAGCGCCGCTGCCTGGACTGCGCGGGCCGCGAGGGCGGAGCGGGCGGCAGTGATTTAGGGCTGGGCGGTTCCGCCGCGGGCCCCCAAGGTGCCTATTAGCGCTCGGCCAGCCTGGATTGCAGAAATTCCTGCTGTGCTCAGGAAGTTCCGGCGCGACCCCCCCGGGCGGACAGAACTGCCGCGGTGAAAGGAAGCCGGGAGCCCCGCGGGGCCTGGGACCCGGACGCCCAGGGAGGCGCTGGGCAGGTCATCGCCCCGCTCCCCGGACCGGCGCCGCGCGGCTGCTGAGCGGGCGGTGCGTACATGCGGGAGTTTAGAATCAGGACAGGGAGGCTGTTTCGGGCTCAACCCCTTCACATTCAGCAGTAACCAAAATACATGTGTTTTGTTTAATTTTAATTTTTTAAGTATTTGTTCTTTTCTTGCAGTACGGAGCTCAAGGCCTGGTGCCTGGTAACCAAGGGATCTATCACTGAGCTACATCCCCCAGCCCAGCAAAACATGATTAACTGCCCACGAATGTGGTTACTAGCACAGAGCAGTGACTAAAATAGCCAAAATCCTGACCTGGAGGAGGGGCCTGTCACTGTCTTGTGGCAGAAGATAAGCGATTTATGCAGTAAATAAGGGCTATGGGAAGTATGTTAGACAGTGATAAACGCTACAGGAAAAATGGTACCAGGAAAGCTAGAAAGTATCAGTATGGAATGGGGTGTCAGAGAAAGCCCACCTGAGAAGGGGACGTCTGGGTCAGGACCTGGTTGTGGCCATCTTGGGGAGGATGCAGGCACGGGGAGGAGCGGGCGCAGAGGCCCGGAGGAGGGAGGCTGTGTGTGAATCCCAGTGGGTATGGGTATCTTGGGCCTGGGGCTAAGACACAACAGCTCAGACTGCTGACAGACTTGAAGGTGCACACCCAGGTAGGCGTCTGACACATCTGCTTTTGTTTGCCAAGAGATGGGAAGACATGAATGTTTAAATGTTTCCTCCCTCACTTCACAGATCTTAAAAGACCAAAGAAGGGCTGTTGTGCTCTTCCTCGGACTTCCTCTGCCCTGCCCTCTCCAGGCAGTGCCCAGCTGCGCTCTCAGTCACTCCCTGCCTCCCTCAGGTGTTCCTGCCTGTGCCCTGCGTGATGCCTCTTCTGTCTTTGCCACCCCAGTTTTTGCAGCTTTTCCGCTGCCTCCCTGGAAATATGAACACGTTCAGGCTGCTCTTTCCCTCCCTCCTGGAATTATTCTCTCCTTCCTTCTGTCTCCTGCCTCAGCTGGGCTCATGCCACCTCCCAAACCCCAGTCTCCTGAAACTGTCTTCCCTTTCCCTCACCCCCCTGGAGCCCCAGCTTTTCCTGCCTAATTTAGTTACGCCCCATATTTATTGCACACCTATTATCTGCCAGGTCTTGGATTGGGTAATGAAGAAACCATCAGGTACAAAATTGGCATAATCCCTCCCCATTTCATATACCAGTTATTTCAGTGGGAACAAATGAAAGGTACACAAGTGTGTGTAATAGTGCGCAGGAAGGAATATAAACTCTTGAGAGGTCAGCAGGCTAATACAGGGGAGGTTATGCCTGAACTGGATTTCGAAAGAAGAATGAAAGTTTGCCAAAAAGCAAATGAAAGGGCAATGAAGTCTGAGGGATTTGCCAGTACCGAGGCCTGGTGGATGAGCCTGTGGGATGCTGTGGCAAATACAGTGAGTCTGACCTTGCCAGACGCTGAAGTGGGAGAAGGGGAGTGAGGGGAGACAGGGCTGGAGATCACTAGGCATCATGGAAGAAGTCTTGTGTTTGATCCTATAGGTGGCTGGGAACCAAAAGGTTATTAAACTGAGGAGTGACACAATCATACAGAATTGTACCTTAGCACCTTTCAGCAGGATTGTGAATGGACCAAAGACAGATTCTGGTTAGGAAGTAAGGACACAGCTATGAAGGTGATGATGAGAGAGAAGAACTGGATTCAATACCTGTTGAGCAAACAACTAGCCAGGTGTGGGGAGCCACACTTGTCATCCCAGCACTCAAGAGGCTGAGGCAGGAGGATTGCTGTGAGTTCAAGACCCAGCCTGCACTATGTGGTGAGACCCTGTCACACACACACACACACACACACACACACAGCAACCAACAGAACTAGGGCGTGGGCTGCCCACTAGATTAGCAGGTGGTTAAGGGGAGGCAGTACCTCCACATCCGCCTTCAAGACTAGAGGGCTGAGGTTTCTGAGTACCTCTTGGTGATGGCTTTCTGAACCAGGGCCCAACTACCAACGTGGGACATCTGTTTCTGGATAGCTGGGGGACCGCTGGCAACAGGGCTCACAAAGGCTATGTGGTTGCTGTTTGTGATGCAGAATATGGACATCTTCCTGTGTAGGGAAGGAGGCCCCACAGGGGTCGCAGGGAGGCAGAGAGTCCCAGCATGGAGGACAGGAGTCCAGGCACTTGGCTCCCTGCCTCTGGAGGTTTCCCAAAGAAACAGGCAGTGAAGGAGAAAAACTGTACAAGACTTGAACCCCGGCCTCGCAAAAAAAAAAAAAAAAAAAAAAAAACTGTACAAGAGAAATTGTTCTTTTTAAAACTTTGTTCTTTTGAAACTGCCTAGCTCTGTAACTGCTTCTTGGTTTAGTAACTACTTTCTTGACCACTGTAACCACGAGAGCATAACTGAACATACAAAATGCCTAGCTGTACCATTGTACCAAGCTTTATGAACCGTGCTCGTCAGTCTGCTCTTGTAACCAATGATCTCACCCTGCTGGCTAATCAGAAGATTAGGGCTGTTCTGTCTCACCTTTGCACCTCCTCATTGTATATCATAAAAGCCCTAGAGAACGGGGCCTGATATTCTGGGAATGATCCCAATCCATGCCTATCGATGTAAATAAATCTACCTGTGAATACTGGCTGTTGTTTTGGTATTTCTGCTTGCTTTTGCTCAACAGTGGAAAAATTACTTGGCCAATCCCAGGTTGTAGTGGTCAATTTTGTAACACCCAGCTGAACTGAACCAACACGTGCTGGGTGTGGGAGGTCCACCTGGGGGTTGTTTTCTGCAGCATAAGAGGTAGAACTGGAGAGGAAGAAGTTTAGAAGCTGTTAGGAAAGCTGCTCGGAGCTGTTGGTTTTCTTGGAGGAGCTTGTCATGCTGGCTTTCCAGATAGACTCAGTTATCACTGAAGGAGCTCTGGACCTTGCTGTTCCTGAGAATGGCTTCGTTTCCTTGTGGGGGAGCTCTGGTCCTCATCTTGAGCATTGCTTTCTGGCTCTGGTAAGGAAGATGGTGCACTGTTCAGTCTCCTGCAGAAGCTTGTCACATTGGCTTCCTGATGGGAGCTCAGCTTTCCTCATCACTAGAGGAGCTCAGGACCTCACTGTTGCCATCAAAGGCTGGGGTGCCTTTGGGGGAGCTCTAGTGCTTACCTTGAGCATTGCTTCCTGGCTCCAGGTCAGATCCCTCAGCCTGCCAGCACAGATCCTTCATCCCGCTGGCATAGACTTTCTAGCTTCCCCCACTGACATTTGGGCCTTCCCAGCACAGTCTTGAAACAGGCCTGCCTGAGGCATTGTCGTGGGCTCTAGGCCTCCAGTTGGACTCACGTAGTACATTACCATGGGATCCAGATCCTCAGCTGGATTCTTTGGTCCTTAGTGTGTGGACAGATTGCCTGCACTCTTTTTGTATATGATTCTTTGGGTGACTATTATAAAATAATCTTATAAGTGGGCTGTATTGCATCGTTTCTCCTTGCAAAACTCCAAAATACAACACAGGGCCAGTGGCCTTCAGCATTCTGGGAACACTGGGAGGAGGTTGCCAGCACCCAAGTTCCCTGTCACTGCTAGGAGTTTCCCAAACCGAGTTTTGGAGGTGCTGGGGGTGGAACCTGGGGCCTCACACATGCTAGCAAACACTGCACTGCTGAGCTACACTCTCATTCCCCAAACTCCATACCCCAGCCTTTCTTCCAGTTGATTTTATAAGGTACCTCAGGGTAGCCCAATTCCTCCCTTTCCCACTTAAGCAATCAGAGTTGGGTTTTATTGCTTCCAGCCATAAGTCCTGACAATTCAGAATAGAGAAGAAGCAACATCTGTTCCTGGCTCATACTCCCAAGCCAGTCCCCTTGCCTGGCTTATGTGAGACCCTTTTCTAGACCCAAGGACTGGGCCAGATGTCCCGGGGTCTCCTCATCTGTAAAATGGATTGGAGGACTAGAGATGTAGCTCAGTGATAGAGCACTTGCCTAGTAGATGTGAGGCTGAGGCCTTGAATTCAAACCCCGGCACTAACCCCTCCCAAAAAGATTGATAACTGCCTTGTAACATTGTGCGAATTAAATGGTACCATTCACACAAAGCCCCAACTGACCACGGGACTAGGCACATAGTGGGGACTTAATAATATTTGCTTGTAGACTGAGTGTGGTGGCACACAGCTGTAATCCCAGCATTCGGGAGGCTGAGGCAGGAGGAGTGCGGTGAGTTCGAGGCCAGTTTGAACTACATAGCGAGACCCTGTCTCAGAAAAGCAAAACAAAATAAAAATATTTACTTGTTATTATCATTATCTGGCAAATTTACACAATACCCCAGGGGTTCCTTATACCCCTACCCGCAATGCCTTGTCCCTCCATCAGGTGCCTGGGACAGAGGACAGCAGAGTGGTTGGTTGGGTTGTGGGATAAGACCACTGTTTATTAGCTCTGTAGGCTTGGGCACGATGCTTGCCGTCCTTGAACCTCAGTTTCCTTACCTGTAAAATGGGGATGTGCAATAGCACGGCTTCAGCAGACTTGTGAGCATTAACTAAAACACAGTGTGTTAAGCTCTCAGCATAGGGCCATGAAAGTTGCCATGAATATTTACTTTCTCCTGGCCCACAGCAGTCTGGCTGCAGCTGTAAATCATCCAGATAACCAAGAACACAGTCTTCCCTCCCAGTCCAGGACCAAACTCCTCCTCACCTCCACCCACTAATGACCCTGTGATTGGCTTCTCATTAGGGAAATGACAAAGTGGCCACTTTTAGCCAGAGTCTGGGGCTATCTCTGTGCCCAGGAGCAGTGGGGGATAAAGTAAGGATTCCAGGCCCAGGGCTGCTCCGCTGTGCGAGGAGGCTGTGCTGCAGCTCCAGGCAAGGGGCTCTGCTCTGAGGAGAGGGAGAACGGCCCCCCTCCCAGGCTGAGGACCAAGAGCCGTGTGTGGACTCAGGAAGCCATCTGGGCCCTCTAAGATGCAGTCCTCACATCTTTCAAGTGAAGATAATAAATAATAGCTATCTTGCAAGGTTAGTGTGAGAATAAAATGGGCCAAATGAGACTTCCTGGATGGATATGTAGCTCAGTGGTAGAGTGCTCGCCTAGCTTGCGTGAGGCCCTGATTCAAACTGATTTAGGCCCAGTACCTAAATCAATCAATCAATCAACCAACCTGCACTTTGTAGATGTGTGCCAAAAAATACAAGATATCAGTTATTCTCACTATTATGATGCTTGCCACTGGAACATTGGTGTCAGTTTTTCCAAGACAGGTTAGTTACCTCTCTCCACTAATTTACAGAACTATATCTCTGCTATGCTACCCCCGCCCCCACCTCCAGTGCCTGTTTGCTTGGGTAATCCTTCAGTCTCTTGGTTCAGCTGTTTTGGATGTTCTTGGTTATTTATTTATTTAGTATTTTTAGTACAAGATCTTACTATGTAGATCCAACTCGTAGGGATTTTCCCAAGTGCTGGGATTACAGGCGTACTACACCACACCTAATCTCAATCGCAGTCTCAGTGCACTCCAGGGAGCAGAGCTGGCATGACAAGCTGGGAATCAAACCCCGGACAGATGCTGCAGAGATGCTGCACTCTGCCTAAGCAAGTGCTTTAGTCCGCTGAGCTATCTGGCTGGCCCTTATTTATTTATTTATTTATTTATTTATTTATTTTTGTCTCACAAAAGAATTTGTGAAACAGGGTCTCACAATGCAGCTCAGGCTGGCCTTGAGCTCACCCTGTAGCCCAGGTGGGTCTCAAACTCATAAAGATCCTCCTGCCTCAGCCTTCCAAGAGATGGCCCTTTATTCTTTCTTTTTCATTCCCTGCCCCCATCTGAAATCGAACTCAGGGCCTTAGGCTTGCCAGGCAGGCACTGCCAGCAGAGCTAAATCCCTAGCACCCTATTCTTATGGGCCATTCAGAATCCCCCTGTCCAGATCTGACTAGTCTGACTTCTACTTACATTTATCAATGAGGCATTCCCTCACGATAACAAAAGAGCTGCAGGAATTCTAGGGCTTTCCAGATAGATCTCCCTTCAAATGTTGACCCCTAGAAACTGTGAACTAATGGAGATTATTATTTTAAACCGATTCGTTTTGACCTGCTCTGTTATGCAGTAGGGTAATGAATACAGCAGTTACATCATTCCTCCGCCTTTTCTGCAACTGCCTGAGTATGGGGAGTGATGGGGAAGTCAGGGACACTTCCAAGCCTGCCTACAAACGTGGGCCATCTACAATCTCCATGATTCCCCTCCTGGGTGGCTTCCCAGCCCCTGGGCAGCCGTGGCAGCCACAGGGTGAAAAAAACAACAACGGCACCAAGGGAAGAAACCTGGACTCTCCATGGTGCCTGGAGACCTTCCCGGGATCATGCCTCTCCAGGGACACCCACACTGAATGTACAGGAGCACTATGCAAATGTGTATGTGTAAGTCACTGAGATGGGGCATTACAGCATTTAAAAGCCCCTCAGGGGCCGGCGAGATGGTTCAGTGGTCTAAAGCGCCTGCTTAGGAGGGCTCAGCCGACTGCGGGGACTGCAGTTCGATCCCCGGCACCACATGCTGCGCCAGCGCCACCTCCAGGGCAGGCTGAGCCAGCCACAAAATGAATAAATAAAGAAACAAACAAACACAACAAGCAAACAAATAAATAAATAAAATTTAAAAAAAAAAAGCCCCTCAGCAGGGGCTGGGGAGATAGCTCAGTAGAGTAGGCACTTGCCTGGCAAGCGCAGGGTCCTGAGTTCAATCCCCAGTAGGAGAGAAAAAAAAAAGAAAACAAGGTTTACTTGGGGGCTGGGGAGATAGCTCAGTAGCACAAGTGCCTGCCTGGCAAGTACAAGGTCATGAGTTCAAACCCCAGTCCCACAATAAATAAATAAAAGCCCCTCATCTAATATCCTTTCAGATAGAACTTCATAAGTCATTTTTAAACTCTCATAACTTCCTCTGGATTCGAAACCACCACCACCACCCCCAAGCACGGGGTAGGTAGGGCAGAATACTGTTTTGCTTGTGAGGACAAAGGTGTTTGCCCCGAAGTGCACAATTTTCGGGATGGAGCAGGAAGATAGTGAGGTAAGCGGTGACGCAGAGAGGGGGTGCTCTAGTCTACGACATTTAAATTCACGGGCAGATGGCCAGGAGTTTGTATGAGCCTTGAACCCTCCACACAAGCCACTCCACCTTGCACCACACACTTCATGGCTTCTTGTTTGGATTTCTTCATCTGCAAAAATGGGAATCCTAAAGAACAATGTCCAAGACTGTTGGGGAATGTTCAGAAGATAATATATGCGAAACTGCTGGCACCCAGTAGGCATTCAGTAAATGCGTGATGTGTGAATTAATAAAGTGTGTAGCCCAGCTTGGCACAGGATCTCTCAGTTAAAGTTAGCTATTGCATTGCACTTGGATTTTAATTTACATATAAACATACTACATTTTGTTACTGTCGAAATTGTTATTTAAACAAGGTTCTGAGACTCTGGAAGCTTCTCAGGTCTGGGAGTGGGTTGGGAGGTGCCCAGCCCCTGTCTGTGCACACCTCACCATAAATCAAGTCCCCACAGGCCTGTAATTAGCAAGCCGCACTGGCGGGGCCTGGGGCACCCCGCCTACCCTGTCCCAGGGACTTCCTGGGTCCCGCCTCTCCACAACGGGGCTAAGAGCAAGAGGGTCCTTCCACCAGCCTGCTGATTTATGACCCTTTGTGTGAAGGAGATTTATGAGCTAAGACCAGGAGCTGAAGCCTGGGATAAGGGCGCTGGGTGGAGCGCGATGCCCCTAGGCGCAAGACACTGTGGTCGGAGGGGCCGGAGCTCGGAGCTCGTGGTCCCAGCCTCTGCTCACCCTGCCCTGGTCTTTTCTTAGGTTTAGGTCCCACACGCTTTGCCACCGGCAGGTTGGTTCCCATTTCATAGATGTGGAAAGAATCCCCTGGGGATGAAGCAGCCCATGGGTGGACACACAGTCAATTAGCAGGCAGCCGCCCAGAGTATTTTTACCCCTGGGGCTGGGGGAGCCCTGAAGGAATCTCCATGGAAGAAAGGGTCTGAGGCCCAGGGCCCTAGCGGCGGATGAAGACGTCACCAGGCAGGAAGAAGTAACCAGGTCTCCGGGGAATGTGCCAGACTGCAGGGCCTCTGATGGGTCTCAAGCCTGTCCTTGGCCACTGCCTGCCACCCCTTCGCCTACTGTGCTACTTGGGTCTCCCTGCTCCGAGGGCCCAGCAACCTCTGTGGGAGGAATGAGCATACCCTCAAAGGAGGCATTAATACAGAGAAGAAAGGCCCTGCCATTTTGCTGGACTCATGGCTCTGACCAGAACTAAGGTTCCCAGCCTGGTGACCTCAGGCAAATGACTTACTCTCTGCATCTTGGTTTCCTCATTTAAAAATTTGCACAGATAAAATATGAATGCAGAGCCAGAGAAACAGCTCAGTGTCATAAGTGCCTGCCTGGCAAGGGCAAGGTCTGAGTTCAATTCCCGGTACAAAAAAAAAAAAAGATGTATATAACTTCTGGGACTCTTTTTGTTTGGTTTGTTTTGCTTTTTTTTGTGTGCAACAGGGGATTGAATTCAGACCCTTGCGCTTGCCACAGGGCTAGAGCTTTGTTTATTTTTGTCAGAGTACATGATATAAACCCCATTAGAAAGACTTAGAGTGAAATTTCATAGACTCTAAGAATTTTACGTATTTGGTACAGGGCCTTACTACGCAGCTCAACTCATAGTGATCCTCCTGTTTTCAGTCTCCCCAGTGCTGGGATTACAGGCACGCACCACCATACTTGGTCTTGGTGGCCAGCTCAGCACACCTGGGAGTGGGGCAGGTGTGGCATATGGTGCCAGGGATCGAACCCTGGCCCCTATGCTTGCCTAAGCAGGTGCTTAGTCCACTAAACTATCTAGCCAGCCCTGACTCCAAGAATTCTAGAACAAGAAATGTTCATCTTATTCTAGGATTCTCAGTGTGACTAACTTCAGGCTGGGGGCAGGAGTGGTCTCTGAATTCCCCCAATGTATTCATTAGTATTTATGATGCATTTGCTAAGTAGCAGGTACAGTTGTAATCTCTGACCAAATCCTGCTCTCCTTGAGTTTACATTCTAAATAAATGGAGACAGACAGGCCCAGAAAATATGTATTGTAAACTGGGCATAGTGGGCTGAGGCAGAAGGATCTCTGAGAGTTCAAGACCAGCCTGGACTACATAGTGAGTTGACCATAAGCCTGAACTACATAGCAAGACCCTGTCTCAAAACAAGCAAAAAACAGGGCCGGCGAGATGGTTCAGTGGTCTAAAGCGCCTGCTTAGGAGGGCTCAGGCAACTGCGGGGACTGCGGTTCAATCCCCGGCACCACATGCTGCGCCAGCGCCACCACCAGGGCAGGCTGAGCCAGCCACAAAATGAATAAATAAAGAAACAAACAAACACAACAAGCAAACAAATAAATAAAATTTAAAAAAAAAAAAAACAAGCAAAAAACAACAAAACATACACCTAAAATATTACAACTATGGGCTCATTTTAGATTGTCAGGGAAAAATTCACAACTCAAAAAGGTTAAAGGTGACTACCAAGTCCACTTCCCAAAAAGAGATGTGACTTGCCACATTTAGGCCCAGCCAGGGTCTGACTTAGAATCTCCTCTGCCCAGGGCCCCTGTGGGCACTGCCTGTGCTGTGGGCGCATGTTGGGGGCCCTGCATCATGGAGCTAGCCTTCCAGAGCTCACCTGTGCCCCCCTCTCACCCTGGCACCTCGGGGTACCAATGATCCACCCTTGTTGTCCACAGAGCAAGCAGGAGTTCCTCGGGCAGGGCAGTCCACAGCTACCCTCCCCCCACCTTGTAACACCTTATGCAGGGAGCCTGGATGCCCTCACAGAAGCAGGGTTGCTGGGTTCTGAGAGGCAGGAGGAAGCTGCCACGCCAGGTGTGGTGGTGCACACCCATAACTGCAGCACTCGGGAGGCTGAGGCTGGAGGATCTTTGCAAGTTCAAAACCAGCCTGGGCTACAAAGTGAGTTCAAGGGCAGCCTAAAATACATAGTGAGACCCTGTCTCAAAAAGACAAGAAGAAGAAGGAGGGGGAAGAGGAGAGGAAGAAAGGAAGGGGATAAGGAGGAGGGGGATGTGGAGAAAGAAGAGGAGGAGGAAGAAGAGAAGAAGGAAGTCGGCAGTGTTCTTTGAAGAAATGGGGACCTGGAAGGCCAGCCCCTGAGCCAGGCCAGCCTTACCGGAGGGAAGAAGAGAACTCCCCCAGTAGACTGAGGAGCGGGTGTCCACGGTCCCTAGACAGAGGGGTTGCTGGTGGCAGCCTTGGAGACTATCAGAAGTGCTCACTCATGCAGTCCTCACCTCCGGGGATCCACTGCACCCTAGAAATCCCCTCTCTGCCTCACCTCACCCCAGCTCATTATTCATCCATAGGCATATGGATGCGCCCTGTCCACACTAGTGAGACCGCACCCATCCCTGACCTCTGGTGGCTGATATAACAGCCCCTACTGTTTTCACCCTTCTCCATCTACCAAGGACCCTGAAGGTGTTTGTCCCTCCTTCCAGAACCTGGACTTCCCTATTAGCACCTGCTCTTCTTTGGGGTCTCCTCCCACTCTTCTTCTGTCTCCGTGCCTGGCTCCTTTTCTCCCCCTGATCCCGTCAGTGTTGGGTCTCAATTTCCAGTTGCAACTTTCCTTGCAGATGGGTGACTAACTTCTGAACGCCTGGTCTGCGGATACCTGGACCCAAACCCAATCCTTTGGCTGCTGTTCTTGATGAACAAATGAACAAAAGAGCAAAACCACCATTACCTAATTGGGCCAGCCAAAGCCCCAGGAAGCGTCCCACACACCCACCTCCCACCATCCAGCCCTCTCTGCCACCCCCATGCCCAGGGTCCATCTAGGCCAGCAACCGTAAATCCTGGTTTGGTCTCCAGCTGCCTCCTCTCCTTCCCCCTCACCACCATGGCCCTGTTTGGGTCTCACGAAGGCAGACTTAAGAAATGCTGACTTCGAACCAAACCAGGCAAGTTCTTCGCCATCTGACCGCATGCATTCTCCAGTGTGCTGACACAGAGAAATGGAGACCACAGCTTCCTAAACTTACCAACGCACGATCCTTTCCCACGAAGCACCTCCAGGACCAGCGCTTCACACACCTGCTGCATAATTATTAATTAGTTAAAATCTAACAGGAAGATGGTTCCTAGCCTGGAGTCAGGCAGATCACTTACTATAACTTCCTAAACCAATCTGTGATTACCTTAACTTGCCTGTAAAATGGAGGTGTCTCTAGCTAGTTGGTGCTGGTGGAGATTTGAGGCCACAGCCCCTGAACAGCCCTGGACGCAGAAAGCCACAACTTGTCGGAGCTGCCAGCTTTCTTTAGAGGTCGTGTGAGGGAGGCAAGAAAAGAAACTTGCTCTAGGGAGCATAATTCCTCTTTGAAAGTGTGTTTCTTTGGGCTGTTTCATAGAATTTCTCATTTTTTAAACAAGGTTAACTCAGAGAACTTCTTACTCCTAGAAGACGCTTGGGAGCCGGGCGTAGTGGCACTTGGGAGGCTGAGGCAAGAGGATCAATGTGAGTTCGAGACCAGCCTGGACTACAAAAGTGAGCTCAAGGCCAGGCTGAACTGCACAGAGACCCTGTCTCAAAAAGACAAAAAAAAAAAAAGGGGGGGGTAAGAGGAG
>PVKN010001710.1:7450-48936 GCA_004027915.1 Capromys pilorides
AAACAAACACAACAAGCAAACAAATAAATAAATAAATAAAATTAAAAAATAAATAAAAAATAAAAAAATAAAAGTAACGTGTGGGGGTGGGAGCATCATTCATGGGTAATTTTAATTCGTAGTACTTTTTTTTGAAAGTACGTGCTTTGCAGAAATTTTGTTATTCATCTGGATTGCAGAGGCGCTGCACTATCCACGGTACCATCCAGCTTTTAAATGTATTTCTTAAAGTGAAATTTTAATCTAGACTTCATTAATGAAATCTTATAGCGCTGGCCAGATAGCTGGGCCAGCCAGATAGCTCAGCACACTAAAGCACTTGCTTAGGCAGAGCTCAGGGACCAGGGTTTGATCCCTGGCACCACAAGCTATGCCACCCCTGCCCTTGGAGCACACTGAGATAGTGTTTGAGACTTGGTGTGGTGGCACATGCCTACAATCCCAGTGCTTGGGAGGCTGAAAACAGGAGGATCACTATAAGTCTGATTTGTGTAGTGAGACCCTGCAGACCCTGTACTAAATGCATAAAATTTTAAAAATAAAATCTTGTAATACAGGGTCAGAGTACTTGAAGAATTACCTGTGAATATTTTTCACCAGTTTTGGTGATCTTAATCTTCAAAACTTCGGTGTGTGCTTTCCTCTCTGGATTGGGATGTGGTGCCTGAATTTGTAGGTTCTGGCAGGCGCACCGTTTGCCCGACTAGTGTTGGCTTCGGTGGGAACTGGCAGAGAGCAGCAGTGAGCGTGCCCTCACCACACGTGCCCCGTGACGGGTGCTCCCACGCGGCACAGCTGTGTGCAAGCTGTCCTGTTGGCCACTTATTTGCTGTCTGGCTAACCTCACTGCTGTGGAATGTTTTGTGCTCCTGCAGCTGGGGACCTTCTCAGTGGCCAGCGAGGAAGTCCTGAAGAACAGAGCCATAAAGAAAGCCAAGCGCAGGAATGTTGGATTTGAAGTAAGTGCTTACTTAGAGCTTTTGGTATTAAATGCTAATTTGATTTCTGAGTTACAGAGCATTGTCACCTCAGGGAGCAATCATAGCAACAAATGGCTCTTTAAAAACAATTACTTGGCACCAGCTAAATAGCTCAGTGGACTAAGTGCCTGTTTAGGCAAGCCCAGGGACCGGACTTTGATCCCCAGTACCATATGCCACCCTGTCCCTGGGCTCCCTGAGCTGGCCACCGAGACCAAACCAGGCATGTTGGTGCACTCCTACGATTCCAGTGCTGGGGAGGCTGAAAACAGGAGGACCACTATGAGCCTGAACTGTGTAGTGAGATTCTGTACCAAATATGTAAAAAAAAAAAATTTTACTTCTTCAGTAGATGATGCGAGATGGAAAAAAATAACAGGTCGGTGGGTTTTGGGGGTTTTTTTGAGACCGGGTCTCACTGTAGTTCAGGCTGGCCTTGAGCTCACTATTAAGCGCAGGCTTCCCTTGGGCTCACACTGACCCTCGTTTCTGGGATTGAGGTGTGGGGAAAAAAGAGTCCTTTCACCGTGCCAGGAGCATTGCTTGTATCCACTGTCTTTCTAGTGTTATAGTGGAGTGCTTGAAGATGCTTGGTTCATGTGCCCAGCAGGAGAACACATTATCTTGTTTTTTATTGTTGTTATTATCATCATCATCATCATGGCCGGCTCAGCCTGCCTGGGGGTGGGGCTGGCGCAGCATGTAGTGCCAGGGATCGAACCACAGTCCCTGCGGTTGCCTAAACTGGCACTTTAGACTGCTGAGCCATCTCGCTGGCCCAACACACGTTATCTTGAACTGAAGTGATGTGAAAGAATATGGCAGTCACCCGTATTGAAGAACTCTTCCAGCGGGGTGCAGTAGCACACATGTGTGACCCCAGCACTTGGGGAGGCCGAGGCAGGAGGATCATAGTTCACTTTCCATCTGGACAACTTTGCGAGACCATGTGTTCAAAAGGCTGAGGAGGCAGCTCAGCATGAAGTTTGTGTGGTTCCCAGTACTGCCCCTGCCCCGTAAGGACCTGATCCTCAGAGGTGTCCTAGACTCCCAAGTGTGGCGTGAGTACCCTGGGCTCCTGGATTGGGCAGGAGAAGCTGCTTTAAGCATCCTGGGTCCCATTTTGGACTAAACCTACTTAAGTCCATTCTACAGTTTTAAGGTGTTTTTTTTTTTAATCAAGGATGAATTGCGTATGGGCTTGTATTTCCATTTTTCAAATACAATAGTAAGTCTATTACAGTTACGAGAAGAAGTGAAAAGGTTTTATTATGCTGCCGGAGTCTGGCAGTGTATGAAGAAGGAAGGCATAGGGGCTCCAGGGAGCACTGAGGGTTCTAAACAAGAGTTACTGTGGTGTGCGCTGGCTTGAACAGCGCAGCACTGTGCGCCCAGCACTCAGGCTGAGGCAGGAGGAGCATTGTGAGGGCAAGGCTAGCCTCAACTGCATCGCAGTCTGTCAAAAAAACAAAAAAAAAGGTTACTGTGGTGAATTGGTTGTGCAGAGCATCTCCTAAATGCAGTTGTATGTTAACAGGAAAACAATTCAAATTACACGTGCACATTTGTACTCACTGAGAACACATAGTAGAAACAGGCATGCTCAGATGATTCTCAGGTGATTCAGTGCTGTTTTTATGGGCATAGAGATGCAGTTAGTGACCCACGTGGCCGGTGTCTTCCCTCTGCCTTACTCCTGGCTGCCTTCCTGCTGTCGGGCCTGGAGCTGGAAATACTCTTCCTGTGGAGCCCTGGGTTTTCTGGGGTTATGTGGCCCAGAGGGAGCAGCAACCCTCAGTGAGGAGGGAGGGGTGTCCAGAGGTCCTCAGGGCATCAGGCATCTGTTTGTAAAATGGGTTTGCTGAAATGGTATGAATTTATTGACAGCATGATGTTTAGAATGGCTAAGTCGAGCTATCATGTGCTACTTTTTATGGCAACACTACTTTAAAACCCCCTAGCAATTTTCAAGTATATAATATTATGCATTGTGACAATTAACTGTAGTCTCCATGGTGTTGTACAATAGGCGTCTTAAATGTCACCTATTTATTTATTTACTTATTGGTGGGACCGGAGTTCGAACTCAGGACCTTACACTTGCCAGGCAGGCACTTGTGCCATGGAGCTATCTCCCTGGCCCCTCCTTTCGTTTTTTAAATTCCACTTTTTCCCCCAGTCTGATTTCACTGTTGCTAAAAAGAGGGAGTCATGTGGGTGTGGAGCCAAGACAGGGAAGAGAAGCCGGCCAGGTGGCACCCTGGAGGCTGAGACAGGAGGATCACAAGTTCAAGCCCAGCCTGCAACTTAGTGAGAGGACCTTAAGGTATATCCCGGGGCCGTTAGTGACCCATGTGACAGGTACCATCCCTCTGCTCTACCCCTGCCTTTCGGTCATCAAGTGGCCTTGAATTTGCAGCAGTCTTCCTGCCCGACCCCCAGGGCTGGGATCACAAGCAGGTGCCACCATGCCCAGCAAAAGGGTCTTTAGAAGGGATGAGGCTCACTAGTGTGGACCAAGGACGGGCAGTGTGGGCAGCCAGAGTGAGGAGATGCCCTGCCTGGAAGGTCCTGTGGCACGTGCTGGGGTTTTCTAGGATGCCCTGGGGCCAGAACAAGGCTTGGGGCTGCGGAGAGTAATGCACAGCTGCCCCTGCTGCACACTTGTCCCCAACTTCTGTACCCGGCTTCTGCGTGCAAGAGCAGTATGTGATGACGCTGGTGCTGCTGTGAGGCCCTCAGCAAATGTCACAGCTATAGAAGCCAGGTGGCTCCCTGTCTGGAGCACGTGGAGTGGCCCGAGAGGTTGCTTGCAGCATCGGAGCGTGTCTGCGGTGCCGTAACAGCATCGGCGTGGTGGATCTCAGGGGTAGTGGTCGGAAATTGGACCAGAGCGTTGAATGTGAAGCACATCTAAGATTCCTCATCCTTGGCCTAATTTTACAGCCATAAATATATCAGCAGTCCATAAGCATCTGAAATTCCACAAATGTGACCAATTTTTGTGTCTCCGGAAGATGCAGTGTTTAGGCTTGCAGCATCTGGGACACGAGGATCTGTCAAGTTGCTACTGGAGAGATGCAGCTCCCACCTCACTCACACAGGGACTCTCAGCGAGGGCTTTGCCTGGGAGTTGGGTGGGGGGCTTCCTCTTTCCACTTTGTGTGAAAGAGAGTCTTAGACAGTTGCAGCTAGTAAGCGAGCACAGTGCTCACTGCTTTGTCCGCTGTGCTCAGGCCAGAGAGCAGCTGGCGATTTCGCGCCAGAGCCGTGGGTTTGGAGATGCACAGCTTGCCAGAGCTTGCCAGAGAAAGCGGAGTTGAAGAAGGAGCAGGAAAGGGAAAGTGCAGGGCCACCAGGGAGGGCTCAGCGCCCAGGGGTGCTTGCACCTCTTACGTCTCTGCAAGCTGGGAGCAGTTTGAAACTGCAGAAGCTGTAGGAAACTCAGTAAACGGTTAAAATAGCTTTAGTTAACCTGACTGGGTGTTCCTGAGCTTCCTTAGTCATATGGTTGTTGAAAAAGTACATGAACAGTCTCTTACCTGGGGTTTGCTGTGCTGGGAATGTTTTTAGTTGCTCTTCTGTGGCGGGGTGGGGGATGTGTGGATTTATTCCTTTGGTACACCTGGTCTTACCTGTGCACGGGACGCCTAGCGAGGGTTAGCTCTGAACGACGGATCTGTGTTTGTCGCTTGGTCTTTCCCTCTCCTCCTGTTTGCCCATGCTGGCAGTCTTCCTGGTGCCTCTGGGGTCAGCGCTGTTCCGTCATTTGTTGCCTTCCTAACATGTGCTCCTTCCTCCTATTGCAGTCTGACAGCGGAGGCGCCTTTAAAGGCTTTAAAGGTCTGGTTGTGCCTTCTGGAGGCCCAGGGTTTTCTGGATTTGGCGGGAAGCCTCTGGAAGGCCTGTCCAACGGCACCAGCGCAGCAAGCACCCCTGCCTTCACCAGTGCAGGCACCAGCGCCACAGTGGCAGCGGAGCCCAAGGCCACCTTCGGTGAGTAGGTGCCCCTCCCTCCTGTCACCTCTATGTAAGCAGTCAGTGAAGACAGCTCCACCTGGATGTTTTCCTTGTACTAACACTGGTCCTGGATCAGGTGAGCAGAAACAATCAGGAAAGGGGGAGTTCCGCAGGTAGGCAGAGCACTGGTGTTGAGGCCAAAGCACGTGAGGGCATTTGGTTCCTGGCGCTGTTGGTTATGTCTCTGTGACCTTGATGACATTCCAGTGGTGAAGGGAGAATGGCCTTCAGACTGACCTGAAGGGGCTAAAACACTGCAGGAAAAAAAAAGTTAAGGATGAAGGGCAGTGCTCTGAAGACCCTCCGTGAGGCCTGCCTTCCCGCCTGCCCGTTCCTCCTTGGTGTGCCAGAGCCCTTCTGTGTGCCTTGCCCCAAAGTGGCCACTAGGAGCCCCGTGACCTGTCCCTGGACGGAGCACGATGTGCCTATTGCCTGATCCTGTGGAGGAAGTTAGTCAAGCGCTCTTGGGATTTACATGGAAGACAGGGTCCTGGGTTAAAATCTTAGAAACGATCTTGAATGACTAGATTTTGTTTGACTAATTAATTCTGCATGTGTACTGTTTGATCTTTATTAAGCAGAATGTACTAACACTTTGAGGCTTAAACTACTTTAATATATGTTGATCCCCAAAATTTTGAGGATTTTTATGCTAACCCAATATGTTGATGATTCTGTTTGAAACAAACATCCTTTTTAAGGTAAAGATAAGCTTTTTAAATACAATGGTTTAATGTGAACATACGATGCATACTGTTCCGTACTTAATTGGCAACCAGTTCCTAATACCAGTGTAACTTCTTACACTTCCTGAACTGCAATACAAATATGACACAATAAAAGAGCTATGAAGATAGAGTGAGTGAAAGCTTGGATGGCTTGGAGAATAGAACTCTTAGAGGCATAAGAGGCAAAGATGTTATACATAAAACCCCAGTCACACAGGAATTGTTACAAAGAATCAACATCTGGGATCCCATCTTTTTACGAAGCAAGGGAAACTCACAGAGCAAAGACAACTCACAGTGTTGCAAAAGTGTTTGCCAGCTTTTCCTTGGACAAAGGATCACAATGGAGAACATATAAAGAACTCAGATCACACATCCCAAATTTAAAGACCCAGTCCCAATCTGAGCATCCTAGACAAATACATACTGCTCAGATGAGAGTACAAACATCAGGTAAATACATGAAAAATGTTCAGTATCACCAGTCATTGGAGAGATGCAAATTAAAACAACACTGAGATTCAGTTTCACTCCAGAAAGAATGGCTGCCATCAAGAAATCAGCCAGTGACAAGTGCTGGCGAGCTGTGGAAAAAGGCAGCCTTCTGCACTGTCGGCCGGAACGCAGACTGGTGCAGCCACTGTGGAAGACAGTGTGGAGAGTCCTCAAAAATAAGACCTGAGGTCCTGTGTGACTCAGCTATTCCCTAGATATGAGTATCTTTTCACAAGAATTACCAGACCACTGCAGTATATGCACACTTATGTTTGTAACAGCCTAGTTTGTGATAGCCAGGTTTTGAAAACAGCCCAAATGCCCTTTGACCGAGGTGTGGATATAGATGGGGCATTTTTATACACAGTGGAGTACTGCTCTGCCATACGGAAGGATGGGCGTGAGACATTGCTAGGTAAATGGGTGCATCTGGAGACCGCTCTGTTAAGTGAGATCAAGCTCACATGTGTAAATACCACATCGTTTCTCTGCCATAGGAAACTGAAAGTGTAAGTAGAATCCAAAATGTACAATAGGCATGATAGGTATTGTGAAACAGGAAAAAATGTTCAATTGGGGAAGGGAACAAGGAGGGGAAGGAGAGAAAAGTAGAAAAAATAATAAGGAAATAACAGAAACAAAGCATTTGTAAATGGGGAGGGGAGGAGGGATTGAAGTGGGGGGTGCATCGCACCATGTATAGGTGCACTTTCTCTGATGATTGTGGCCGGTGTGAGCATCTAAAGTTACCAGTAATATTTGTGTGGAGGAAAACAAATTTGGATGGTTAAGTCAGCATCTAAGGAACTGTTCAAACTTTACTTTCCTGTAGGTTTTTTCACTACAAATGGCCCCGCTGTGGTGGTTGATAAAAAAACTCCAGATCCCAAAACGAACTGTGACAGCCAGCAGGCCCCCTCCTCTTCCTCCTCCTCCTCTGGCCTCACTCCACGCCAGGCCTGCCCGGGGGACGCCTACCACAAGCAGCTGGCTGCCTTGAACTGCTCCGTGCGGGACTGGATCACGCAGCATGTGGACGCCAACCCCGTCTGCGACCTCACCCCAGTCTTCAGAGACTACGAGAAGTACTTAGCGGTGCTGGGGCGGCAGGGCGACAGCCAGGACAGCAGCAGTTCTGACAGTGAAGCCAGCAGGATGGTAGTCGACACGCAGCCCCCTACCCTCTTTGCCACAACAAAGCTGCCGCAGGAGTCGGCTTTTTTGTTCAGTAGCAGCAGAACTGAGGGTGCGTCTGAAAAGAAGACGGAGGCTATTGGTGAGAAGAGGGTGGGCCCGGCCCAGGTGCCCGCCAGTGCCTTGCTCAGCTTTGGCAAGAAGATGGAGAGCTCGGGGTTGGGCTCCGGAAGCTCTGGCCCCACGATTGGGTTTTCATTTTCTCCTGGAAACTCCAGTTTATTCAGCAAAGATGACACCCAGAGTAAACCAGTGTCCTTGCCATTTTCTGCTAAAACGTTGGAGGGCCAAGCAGAAGGCAGCAGTGAATGCAAAGGTGAGTCAGACGCTCGCAGGAAAGCACAGACGTGGGGTGTGGGCGGACCTGCGTTCACAGGTGACTCGGACACTTCCTGCACGTGCCACCCTGGGCCAGGTCGGAGGTCCGAGTCCATGAGGAGGAGGAAGACCCAGTTTTCAGGGTTGCTGTGAGGACCTGAGGTTAGAAAGTGGAGCAGATTGTGCTCAGTGGTAGAGTGTGAGCACCGCCCTAGCGTTCTAGGGCCCTGGCTCAAGCCCCAGCACCACAAAACGTCTACGCATATATGATACTTAGATGTTTTGTAATACAAGGACTCCTGGTACTGTGACTTTGGAAGGTGCCAGACACAGCTCTGTATAGTACAAAGATCCTCCTATTTTTAGCCTCCCAGTGCTGAGATTACAGCTGTGAGCCACCACGCCTTGATTTAGTGCTCAGCTCAGTGCTTTAGAGGGTGGGGCTGGCATGACATGTGGTGCTGGGTATTGGACCCTGATCCCTCTCTTGTCTAAGCAGGCGCTTAATCTGCTGAGCTATCTCACTGTCCTCAAAACTGATTTACTGAGCTTATGAGTACCCATTGAATTATTTTGTTTGTAGATTTGGCTTAAGTCGAACCGCACAGTTAAAACTTGGCTGTGAATTAAAGAGGCAGCCTTTCATAGCCATAGGAAACCAGCCCACAGGGTTCATCCGTCTGCATTTCCCAGGGGTGCAGCTGGTGCCTGAGCGAGGACTGCTGCAGGTGCGCTGAACCTGCGCTGCCATACCTCGTCCTCAGCTCCCCAAAGGAGGCAGCCCGAGACCGGCTTGTGGCCTGGGCGTGACTGTGGCCCTCTTAGTGACCCGACTGCTCTTGCCAGTCTCCACTGCAGCACCAAAGCTTTCACCTGGCCTTGCCTGGAGTCTTCAGGGTGTCCTAGGCACGGCCGGGCAGAAGGTTGGGCTCTCATCTGTCTCTTCCCTGCCTCCCCAGGGAAGGAAGCCTGGGTCTACGTCGGCACAGCTCTGTCACGGTGGTGGTGCCTTTGAGTCAGGCCAGGCAGCCCACGGGCCTCCCCTCAGGAGCACCAGTGCTCAGCTCGTGGTTATCTTTTTTTGTTTTTTTGTGGAACATGATCGAGCCCAGGCCTTCTTACTGAACTATATCCCCAGCTCTTTAAAAAAATTTTTTTGTTTTGAGCCAAGCTCTGTCACTGAGAATCCCAGCACTTGGGAAGCTGAGGCGGGAGGATTACTGCTAGTTTGAGGTCTGCCTGGGCTATGTAGTCAAGGCCAGCCTGAAATAAAGCAAGACCTTGTCTCAAAAAAAGCCATTAAGTTGCCCAGACAGGACTCGAACTTATGATCTGCCTGAGCCTTCTAGCATGCTGGGATCTTAGGCATGGGCCCCCAAGACAACTTTGATTGACACATTCTATACATCCGAAGGACTTGGGCATCTATTAACAGAGCAAATGCCCCGACTCTCGAGGAGAGCTGAACGCTAGAGTTCTGGACTCTTGAAATCTTCCAGGAGGTCTTGTCATATTTTAAATTGTGAAACCTGAGTCCTTTGAGAGTTTCCCCCACAGAGATGCATTTGAGCTTTGTGTTTTATATGACTGCCCTTCTCAGAGAGGACCCGGAGTGCCTCAGACCCTGCAGTGGTGAATGAAGGTGCCCTTCTGGCCCAGCCCCAGGTGTCTCAGTACCAAGAGGAGCTGGTGGCGTTCAGACCCTGAGGATGTTACTGACACCTGGCTCTGGTCACCTTTTCCAACACATTTGCCCTGTGAAAAGACTCCACTGCCCCCTCGGGGGCCACTCCTAAGGTCGTTTTCCTGAGTGTGGTGCGCACACAGTGAGGAACTACAAGCTCCTGGGAGGTTGATTTTTCCAGTGGGTAAGCAGAATGTAAGCAATTGAGTGTAGGCCCATCCTAAGCATGGGATATTTGCTATTGATGTTGTTCTAGGGCTCTCTACAAATTGGAAATCATTTTAAAATAGGAAATTATGTTTCCGTTGAAAAGCATCCTTGTTGGCACAGTGACACATGTCCGTAATCGCAGCACTCTGGGAGGCTGAGGCAGGAGGACTGTAAGTTCAGACCCAACTTCAGAAATTGAGCAACTTAGCAAGTCTCTAAAAATAACAAGGACCAGGAATATAGATCCATAAAAGGCCCTGGGCAGCAATAAAAAAAAAAGTATTTTTCACAAAAGAATTAAAATCTTGTGCCCGTTGCCCTATAAAGTGTTTTTAGTCTTTAATCTTTTATTTATTTCGTACAACTTGAATTTGCAGTGATCTTCCTGGCTCAGCCTCCCCGTGCTGGGATCGCAGGTGTGTGCCACCACGCCTGGTTTCAGGGACCGGCACAGTAGGCGTTAGGGGAATTGAGCCTTGTGCTTGTCAGGCAGGTGCTTAGACTGTGGAGCTACCTCCTCAGCCCGCTTTCACAATTTTAAATTGGCTTACGTGCCCTGTTCTAGGCAGAGGGTTAGGGCCATAGATAGCGGCTCCTGCTCTTCTCCAAGCTCTTGATCTAACCCTGACTATTGTTTTTGTAAAAGGTGGAGACGAAGAAGAAAGTGATGAGCCACCCAAAGTAGTGGTTACTGAGGTGAAGGAAGATGATGCCTTCTTCTCCAAAAAGTACGTGGTAGTCAGGCCTGTGAGGTGTGGGGCTTGGGCGTCCCCTTAGACCCTCACACGCTGGGCAGGGTGAATGGTTGGTTTGTGGTAAAACCAGCCAGTCCTGGAGATTTCCTGCTGAGCTGAGGTGCTCTGTGGCTAGAGCTCTTTTCTGCGCTGGAAGTGGTGGAGGGACAAACTTTCCACAGCCCCCCTCTTTCTCTTTTCACATCCCTCCACAGAGACTGCCTCAGCCTTGGTTTGGTTTTACACCTGCACTCACCAGGCAGTGTCTCTGGTTCCTTCCAGCAGGACTGGTTGGCCTGTGGGTTTCTTCACAGCCAGGGAAGTGCTCAGGGCTGTGAGGGAGAGAGCGCCTGTGCCCCTCTGCTGACAGAGCCGCTGTCTAGTGGCAGGCAGGGGCCGTGGTTTGTTGTTTGGGAGAGGATTTGCTTGTTTTTAAATAAGAACTGCCTCTTTCAGAAGCTGCAAGAGACATTTGCTGTTTGAATTTTTTATAAAGATGTTTGCTATGTCAGAAGCTTTATAGGTTCTTCCAACAAAAATTTAGAATGAGTCTAGTTTTCCACTTAGCAAATCACCACATACTATGAAATTACCTTGTGATTTCATTTTTGAGAACCTCTAGTGGGCTAATAGTTACTTTTGCTTGCTTATAATTTAATCTCATAGACAAAGAGTGATCCTGACTTTAGGATATTTCTTCTAATCAGAATAAATCAAATGAGCAGTGATTTTGTTTTATTAGTAACCTGAAGGGTATGTGACACAGACGAGAGACCTCCTGAGGAATGCCATGTGGGTGTAATGCAGTGTTTGGGGAGCTCGGACACTGAGGGAGTGTGATGAGGATGGGGAAGGGGAGGAGCATCAGGATGGAGATGTGGGGTGGAGATCTGTCGTGTCCTCCCACCTTGGGACCATGGAGGATGGGTCAGGGAGATCAAGGCAACAGGCTGAGAGTTGGACTGACTGGAGAGAAGATAGTTTCAGAAAACATCATTATAAATGAGGAGGGATTCCAGAATATGCAAGTGCATTCTCATGCTGTGCTTTACCCAGACCTAACCCGTCTGGCTCGACAGTCCCCTGCCCTCAGCAGATTTTCTCACATAGCTGTCCACAGCAGTCATTGGGAAACTGACCTGTTACGGGGCCTGATTGTACTTATTAACTTTGCTTCACAGGTGTAAGCTATTTTACAAGAAAGATAATGAATTTAAAGAGAAGGGTGTAGGTACCCTGCACTTAAAACCTATGGCAAATCAGAGGACGCAGCTCTTGGTACGGGCAGATACCAACTTAGGTGAGTGCCTTTCTCTGGGGTGGTACGAAGTCATCTTGGTCACATAGTGTGCAAAGCCCTCACATCACCGATGTCAGCCCTTGATGTTTTCAAGTTCCTTGGTGTGTTTGGTATGGGAGATCATTCAGGACAGACTCATCCTGTACTCCTTATACACTTGGTTTGGGGTGCCATGAAAATACTGTGAAAGAAAATGTCAGTTTATTAAAACTGTCACCAGTGGACCAGGGAGATAGCCCAGTGGCTTAAGCATCTGCCTGGCAAGTGTAAGATCCTGAGTTCAATCCCCAGTACTACCAAAAAAAAAAAAAAAAACCTATCACCAAAAAGTAGCCACAGTGACTTTCATTTTCCTGTATGTTAGATGTGACTAGAAAGCTAGAGGTAAGTTGGGTGGTTTAAGAAACCCCCAAGAGGAGTGAGCCACCTCCAGGAAGCTCCTTACATGGCAGAGGCTTCACCCTTCACCCACGCTGTAAGCTGAGAGCTGCACCCAGCAAGGGTCTCACTTCCAACGGGTGATCGTCCAGGCTGTGGAACAGAAAGAAACTTCAGGAAGCGTTTCCCCCACAGCTGGCTCATCTGAAGTGCCACCATAGTGTCACTCTTGCCATCCTCCGTGACCATGCTGTTATCCTTTGCTGGTCACTCATCCTTGTTCTCGTGACCCATGAAGACCCAGTGGGGTGGCCCACTCCTGCTGAGGCACAGGGAGTCTCGGGCACAGTCCTGTGGCTGTCAGGACCTAAGTGCCCTAGGTCTTGGTGACATGCAGTCTTAGATCCCTTAAGTGTATTTAATGCGTAGCCTGCTCCCGCTCTTCTGGAGCTGTGCTTTGTGCAATGGTGGTGACCATTTTCCTGTTTGGATGCAGGCAACATACTGCTGAATGTCCTCATCCCACCCAACATGCCGTGCACGCGGACCGGGAAGAACAACGTCCTGATCGTGTGTGTCCCCAATCCCCCTCTTGATGAGAAGAACACCAGCGCCCCCGCCACCATGTTAATCCGAGTGAAAACCAGCGAGGACGCCGATGAGCTGCACAAAATTTTACTGGAGAAAAAGGAAGCCTGAACCTGCCAAGCGGGCTGAGGGATTATTGCCACGTTGCTGCTGCCCCCGCCGTCCCTTAAGCTTTCTCTTCTCGTAGACCTTCTGAGAGTTCTAGATAACTTAAAACTTCGATGAGGAAGACTAGGCCAATAAAACTTTTCCCTGTTAAGTGTCAAGAAACTGTCTTCTCCCTTCAGAACTGTCTAAAGTGCAAAATACATTTGAAAGTTTTTGGAAGATTTTTTAATGTTCGTTTGTTTATTAAACTAACCCCAAGTGATCTCTTAACGGACTGCAATCAGGGTACCGCTGAGCCCTCCCAGAGGCTGTGCACCCGTGGGGTCCATCCACACCGCCCGCATATGAGGCCTTCCCATCCCAATGTCTGGAGGCGGCCAGGAAAGTGGCACCGTGGGCTCACCGACCTCTGCAACCAGCACTCTTACCAAATGAACCGTGCCGCCACGCTGTGACTGAGACCTTTATCCTTGCGTTACTTTGTTCTGTGTCATTCCCAAGCTCTGAGGTAGGTGCCGTCCCTCTGCTGCGAGGGGCGGTAGTCTCTGTGCAGACGTTGGCCTTTAACCCTGTGAGCTGCTTCTCTGTAGTTCAGGAGCTGCCTTTTCATTTTTGAAGGAAGTGCATCGCTTGTGAAGTTCTTGGGTTTTGTACTTTTCCATCCATGAGGTGCTGTCACCTCTTCATCCCCCGGAGAAGGGGATTGCTAGGAATGGGTTTTAAAGCACAAATTTTGGTTATTTCTAGCCCGTGGACAGTAAGCCCTTACAGAGAAAGCAAAGGGAGACAGGCGTCCTTCCCAGGACTGCTGGTGTCGTTTGTTGCAGATGAACCTTATGGATGTGGAGACCACATAGGCGCTGAGTCCACGAGCTGTGAGTGTTCACTGGCACCATGGATAAGTAGTGGAGCAGGAAATTGCCTATGAGTTTTGCCTTTAAATTTAGACACAGAATATTATACACTTGCTATCTGAAATAGCCACTTTTTAAAGACCTAGGTGTTCCACTTGGAAGGGAGCCACGGTTATGCAAAATGTCCTTGTCACTTCCCCAAGCTGTCAGGTGACTGGCATGGCAGGAGTGTTGACTGGGTTTCCGATTTGTTCCCGAGTCTTGTTGCCTTGCTAGCAGACGCTCTGGTCAGTGCCCAGTGGCTCGTGCCTGCGTTTGCGTCCGCTCGCCTCAGTTCTCCCAAGGAAGACCTCAGTGGGAGGAGCGGGCGGCGCAGGCACAGGTGCAGAGCGGCTCCAGGTCTCATCCTTGAGCTCAGGTGATGGCAGCATTCTGCGTGGCTGCGTGGCATCAAGCGGTTTCTGGTTCCAGGGGAGGTCACTGTTGTGTGACTTTGGATAACTCAGTGCGAGAGAGCTGTGCCTGTGCCACTGCTGGGCGTGGCCTGATGCTGAGCTGTGCTGTGCAGCCCAGGGCAGGGGTGCTGGGGTTTGCATCTCTGTTCTAGACTGAAGACGTTCCTGCTGGAGGTGCTTTGTAGTGAGTGGGTACTGGCCTTGCCTTTGTCACGTGGGGTAGGCTAGCCTTTTAAAAATGACACGGAAATAAGGGGAGCCAGTTGCAGAACCTTGAGTTCTGCCCCAGGGCCCCGTGGCACTAACAGGGCATTGCCAGGAGCACTTGCTTAGCACCTGGGTATGTGACAGGTGTTTACTGAATGACTCAGAGAGATGGTGGCCGGGCTCCCTTTTAACTCCCCACCCCTAAAGCCAAGTTTGTTTTTAAATCAGTGGATGTGTGTAACTTTTTTTTCTAACATTCCCAGCAAATTTTTGCTGCTAAAGACTATCACTGTTAAAGTGAAAATTACAGGGAAAAATGTTGTATTTTCATAAAACTCTTTTATGCTTTAGGAACTTATTGGTCCCCACTTGATGTATTTGTATAAAAGAACCTGTGTGAGTTTTATTGTAAGCTCCAACTCCACATATGCTAGTTGAGGGAAGCCAGGGCCCCTGGAGGGCTCTGTTCTCTATGGTGTTGGGAGCTAATTCTAATCCATGGGTGATTTTAGTTCAGTTTATTTTTAATAATAGAAATCAGGCTTTAGAATGTTTAATGTGGACTTTGATTTAAAAATCTGTAAGTTGTATCATACATATCCTTGGCCTAAAGTAAGGTGTATATTTTTTTTTTTCTTGAATTCTAACTCAAATTACATCCTGACAAATGCTGAGTATCTGTGGCTTTTTATTTTTTCAAACTGACATGTACATCTCAGCCCTTTTCTTTTTTTTCCCCACATTCCTGCTAAGCAAAAAATGAGTGTTATGTTGTTTTCCTTACTAGAATTAACACTGGAAGTGTTCAGTTCTGTGGCTTGGTTTGGTTTCTTAGGTTTTGCTTTTCAATACCAGGGATTGGACTCAGGGCCTTATACGTGTGGGCCGACACTACCACCGAGCTACATTCCTAGCCTTCTCATTTTCGTTGAGACAGGTTTTGCCACGTTTCCCAGGCTGGCTTTGAACTTGCGATTCTGCCTTCGCTTCCCAGGCAGCTGGACACAGGCGTGCACCACCACGCCTAGCCAGCAGGTCCAGTTTTTAAAGAACTTTTAGGTTGTTTTACATGAAGGAATAAGTCTGAGCATTCATGGATCAATTTTTTTCAAGAGAATTATTTTATTTTACAATTCCACTGCTAAGTCCTCTCTTTATATGCTGCATGCCAAAAAATAAAAACCTACCTGTTCCGGGGTGGAAGAAGAAACATTTCACCTTACTATTAAAGAATTCAAAACAAGTTTTCACTAAGAGCCTATTCGCTATGATTGTAAACACATTTGTCCTTGAGCATTTGGCAGTAATCGCACTATCTCCAGAGTCACTTTGCAAGCGTATGGCATCGGAAGGCTTGCGCTTTTTTTTGTGTTTGTGTGTGTGTGGTGGTGGTGGTGGTAGTGGGGCTTGAACTCGGGGCCTTGTGTATGCTGGGCAGGCACCCTGCCACTGAGTTTCAGCCCCAGCCCCAGCCCATCTGAAGGCTCTGCACACTGAGGAGCCGTGCTCTGAGGCAGGCTTGCGGCTCTGGATTGGGGCGCTCTGGTGCTGGTCCGTGCTCACTCCTGTGCACACGCAGCCACTGTGTGCGCTTGGCCGGCTGCCGTGTGTTCAGGACTGAGGACCCTCTGTCACTGCAGACGGAACTGCAAGGGAGATGTCAAAGTGTGTAGCAATCAAATGGAGAAGCTGTTTGCTTTGGACTTTGAGTAGGAAACTGTTTCTATAACTAAAATACTTGAATTGTCAGATAACGTAATCTGTTGGTGTTAGCTTCTGAATGCTCCTTTTGCGGAAGTGTAACAGTCCATGAAATGTGAATAAATGGGAAGTCAACAGAGGCAGTGTCTGATGTGTTTGTGCTCATCTTTGACACACTGGATGGGGACACAGGTGGCACTGCAGGACGTCGCATCAGCAGGCGGCTGCCACCTCCCTCTGCGGGATAAGCCACTTCTGAGAGCCCGCGATGGGTTGGAGTGGGGCAGGGACTTCTCCAGCCAAGGGTGACTCCATTGCTCTTGAAAACAGGGGCGAACCTGGATTCATGCTCAGGCCCTCGAGGACGGTTTAAAATTAAGAGAATCAAAAATGAAGAAAAAGGCATCATTTTGAGTTGATGTAATTCTAGATTGTTGATTTAGAAAATTGCTATTAAAGAACTAACAGATGAAATTCTAGTTATGATAGTGCTTTCGAGTCATGGTTATTGTTCTTAAATGGGGTTCGTAGGAATCCAGAGTGACTCAAAGGGGTGCTTCCTGGGACACAGGCTGTGCGCGATGGGAGCTGCTTGCTCAGTGCCTCCCTGGCACTGGCATACCCAAGCCTTGCCAGGGACGCAAAGCCCTCTTGGGCCCAGGCTGACCCAGAACTCAGGATCCCTGAGCCTCAGCCTCCTCAGTGCTGGTTACACCTGTGTATAGCCACTATGTTTTAAATTGAGACAGAATTTATATAAAGTTAACCTTAAAGTACTTAATGTAGGAAGTGTTCTTTTTTTTTTTTTTTTTTGAGGTATGAGGGATTGAACCCAGGGGCCTCACACTTAGCTGCATTCCCAATACTTTGTAAGTTTTAAATTTTGAGGGCCAGTGAGATAGTTCAGAGGACTAAGCACCTGCTTAAGCAAGCACAGGGACCAGGGCTCAATCCCTGGCACCACATGCCATACCAGCCCTACCCTCAGGCGCCTGAGCTGGCCACCAAGACCAGGAATGGTAGTGCATGCCTGTAATCTCAGCACTGGGGATGCTGAAAACAGGATTACCATGAATCTGAGCTGCATAGCGAGACCCTGTACCAAATACATAAAAATAAGCAAATTTTAAGTTTTAAGATAGGATCTCATGAAGTCACTAAGCTGCCCATGCTAAGCATGAATTTGGGGGAGATAGCTCAGCTGTCTAAGCAGCAAGCACGAGGACCCAGGTTCGATCCCTGGTACCACATACTGTACCAGCCCTGCACCAAGCTGGCCGCTGAAACCAGGCATGATGGCACACACCTATAATCCCAGCACTGGCGAGGCTGGATGGATCACTATGACAGGAGGATCACTATGAGTCTAAGCTGCGTAGTAAGACCCTATACCAAATAAAAAGACCGAAAAAAAAAAACAAAATTGAATTTGGGATCCTAAGCTTCCCATGGTGCTGGGATTACAGGTAAGTGCCACCATATCTGGCTTATTTTTCTTGTGCTGGAGATTAGACTCAGGACCCAGTGCACATGAGGCAGATACTCTCGTCATCTACGTCTAGCCCAATGGTGCAGGTTCTTACTGCACCCGGAGGTGTCCGGCTTTGCTACTGATGCTAGAGTATTTTACCGCTGAGTTTGAACAAGGCTGGTGAGTTGAGAAGCACGGGCTTGGGTGCACTTGCTCCGTGTAACCCTGGCCTCTTGCACCCCACCCTGGGGAGTAAAATGTCACCTCAGAGTCACTGCCCCACGGAGGTGAGTGGTGGCCCAGCATCCCCTCGAGAGAACCCACGCCCTGCTCTCAGAAGAGTGGCTTGTGGGGATGCCCCACCCACGTGGCTGTTGGCCATAAGCTCATGAAACTGATGTGCCCAGTGACTGAACTGACTTCTGAGACTGGCTAGTCTGAGCAAAACTGTTTATTGAAAATACAGTCAAATTCACTAAAAACCATGGTTATTTCATACTCGGCAACCTCATTTTATCAGCAGAGTCCAAGATGAGAAAGCCCCACTTGCACATGGAGGGAAAAAAGGCAGGCCTGTGGGGTGGCGGGGGGGCTGTTGGAGTGGTCCAGCAGGTGGCTCCAGAGAACTTGGGCACCTGGCCTTCCATCTCGGTGTCCACAGCCAGCTTCTTTAGGTTTCCTTTGCAGGGACTGAGCGCTGCCGGCTTCCCGACCAGGAAGCACTTCCTCCAGGCTTTTCTTGCAGGTCCTTCCGCCCCAGGAGGGCCTCTGGCTCTTAAAACCCACCCTGGAGGTGGCTCTGAGGCTGTGGCCACCTGTGATGAACTCACAGTAGCAGACGCTGAGAACGCAGGGGTCCAAGACAGCCCTCCGCACCGCCAGTCTCAAGTGCAAGTTCCCACTTCTGCGAGCATTTTGGAATTCGCTAGAGAAAGTCGGGGTATTTTATAGCACAACAGCCGGAGTATATGGGGTTCTTGGCACTGAGAACCATACCCAGGACGTATCTTGTGATGACCCTGTACCTCACAGACCCCTCGGGGCTCCTCAGCACAAGCTGAGTCCTGCCAGCCCCCACACGTCCTGTGCTGTAGCAGCACCTTGGGTGAAAGCTCCAAAGAGATGTAAGGGCTCTGGGGAGAATGAGGGCGGTAAATAAAACTGGCCCTTGACTGTAGTGTCTGCAATGAACCTGAAGTGTGTATTACAGAAGAATAACTAGGTACAGCTTGGAGGGAATCAGAAAAAAATAAGTTTAATATGTCACATGCAAAGCGACTTTGCAAAGAAACATGAAATCATAAAGCAACCTCCCAGCCAACCCAAAGTCCGCCTACAGACTTCTAGGGGATGGGGAGGGTGTGGGTGAGGGTGACAGGGACAGTGGCTTACCACAGCCAACCCACGCTGCTGCGGTGGCGCTTCTGCTTAAATACATTTGTAGAAATGAGTTAAACCGAAAGTAGCAAAAAAGAAGAAAAAAATCCCGATGCTTTCTTTGCAGATTATCACAAACGTGATTTGCTTGGAAACCATAAAAGATGATTAGTTATATCTCAACTTCCTGACCTACGACGCGGGGGACTAAAGTCAAAGGAAGGTTAGGAAGGAGAAAGGCTCCAGACCGAGCTGCATGGCGGCTGTTACTTTTGATTGCCAAGCTCAAGGGCCGGAATCATTAACAAAAATGCCGAGTGCCCTCAAGAGTAACAGGAAACTGTAAACTCGCACTCTCCCTCCACACGTGTGCGCCGGCTCCTCCACCCCGACCCAGCCCGGGCCACAAGGGTCACCTGTCTTCTGTGTGCTGGTGTTGGTGGGTCCCAGGGCATTGCTTCTTCAGAGAAGCAGGTCAGTGACCCCTCGGCACCACTGCCACACTCCCGGCAGGACCGGTGGCACCACAGCCACCGGGCCTAAGTAGCTGCCTGAGGGTTCTGCAGGCCATCCACACACAAGGGCACGGGCACTGTCACATGACGTAGCCCCTGGCCTGTTTAGAAAGAATTCTGCCTTCTGACAGACAAGAGCAAGCCTGGAAGGAAGCTGACGTAATGTCGACGCTCGATTTTAGCCCAGAAAAGTGACACCAGGGAGTGGCAGCCTTGCACACTCAGCGACGTTGGCTTTTTGCCTCTTTTTCGGTGGCACTGGCAGTTGAATCCAGGGCCCTCAGGCTGAGTTCATTCCCAATCCTTGTTTTTAATTTTTTAAAAAAATAAAAGTCCCAGGGGCTGGGGATGCAGTTCAGTGGCACAGCACCCGCCTGGCAAGCACAAGGTTGTAGGTTTGATTCCTGGTACCAAATAACGACAAGGGACTCAAACTTGCAGTCCTTTTATCTCAGCCTCTCAAGTGCTGGGATTACAGATGTGTACCACGACACTCCCTAAATTGGCAGATTTTTACTACAAAAGGTTTTAACAAATATTAGTCAAGTTTCAGTCACGCAATTTTAAAGTGTTTGGGGTACGGTGGTGCATGCTGGCAATCCCAGCACTTGGGAGGCTGAGGCAGAAGGATCACTGAGTTTGAGGCCAGGCTGGGCTACAAAGTGAGTTCAAGGCCAACCTGGACCACATAGTGAGACCCCTGTCTCAAAAAGACAAAAACAAAAAGTCTTCTACTAATTAGTATATTTGTGATCATGACAGCAAAAGATAAATCCAGATTTGACTCTGGATTCTCTGAGGTAAAAACAGGTCACGAACAAGTCCTCGTGTCCCGGCTCTGGCATTTCCTTATAGCTGGGAACCTGGTCCCTAAAGGCTCGCTGTCCCTCAAGTGCCTAAGTGCTACCACAGGCTCCTCACTGCTCGGGCTGGGCCACAGCGGCCGTTCGGCTTCTGTCTCCCCCACTGCTTGCCTGCTACTGGTGTTTCAAGCAATCTTCTTTTGAAAACAATAAGCTGCTTTTATGAGCACCTAGGAGGTTGGGCAGGAGGCGAAAGACAGCCTAACGCTGCCAGAAAAGTTGTAAGGTGTGCCTGTCCCTAATCAGAATCCTGGAGTGTGACATTAATGAAAAAAAAAAAAAGAGACAAAACCAAAACCCTGTCTTCCTCATGTCCTACAACACCAACCCCTAGGTTTCCTGAAAGCAAAACTACTTTAATTCCAATTGCCACCCAGGACATCACGCACGCTGTGGTCAGCTCTGTCTGGTACAGGACTCAGGCTGTCCCCAGGACAATGACACCGGCCTTCCAGGGTCCTGCTCTCTAGGCCTAGCTGTTGTTTGCTCCTCCCCCACTTTTACTGATGTCATTTATTACTCTGAAACAGCAAGCCTCAATGTGATGGCTTGCCACGTGCCTCTGAGCAGGGCTTCAGTTTGGTGTCAGACACGCTCTTTGGTGTCCCCAGGTCTCACGAGGAAGGGGGGATGTCTACAGCCCTGCACTGGGGGCTGGGCAGACCTCAGAGGCACTTGTCTAGTACTATGAAGCCTGGGGTTCCACCCCCAGCACAGCCAGAATCAATCAACAAACCCCCACGTCGGCACATTTCTGTGACCTGCGAAGCCCCTCCTCAGCTACTCCACCTTCCACCTGCCAAGCCAGGAGAGCCTGGCCGGGAAGCACGAGGAGGGGGCTCCTCCCAGGAAGACCCTCCCTCAGGGTCCAGAGGACCAAGGAAAAACAATCCCTGCCACATGGGTGTTGGCCACAAACAGGGACAGTACCGGGCCTCCACATGCTCAGGGCCTGACCCTGTACTCCCACACTGCAGCCTGTGACCTGACTGCAGCCTCAGGACACTGGTGAGCACGAGGCCCCAGGAAGGCAGCTACAGCAAGGCTAGAGCCAGACAGGTCTGTCTGCAAGGATATGGACCCCAGCAAGGCTAGAGCCAGACAGGTCTGTCTGCAAGGATGTGGACCCGGGTTGTTGCGGAGCAGCCCACAGGGAATGATCCTCAGTCACACCCTGACCTAGCTGTGCACTCAAACCCTGGAAGCGTCAGTGAGGTAGGTGGTATTGACCCCATTTTATAGGTGGGCAAATTGAGGCAGAATGAAATGCAATAGCTCGCTTTTAATAACAACATACAAAATCTGGAGAAAGCCCGAAGTAGTCCTGTCCCCAGAGCCCGCAGAATGGAAACAGATGGGAGAAGAGCTGCACTCTCCTACTGACAAGGGGTCTCCTCACAGGTACCCGGAACCCCAGGAGGCCAAGGGCCTCAAACCAGAACAGCAAGAGAGAGATGCAGCTCTCAGTCAGCTCTCAGCTGGGCAAGGAGGCTCCAGGTGCTTGGGAGAGACCAGGCTGCAGCCCGCACAGGCTGAGCAGCTCTGGCTGCAAGGGGGTTGGCCTGAGATGGGCCCGGCACACTGGCAGCAGGAAACTGGGCAAGGGGGACAGTACAGCCCCTCCTACCCCAAAAGATGCCATCTGCCTGGAGGGGCCCCAGAAGGATGCCAACCCCAGCCCCTCAGGCACCCTGGCTACCAAGCCCTCCCACCTGGCCTCAGGACCCCAGTTCTGCAGGTCCCTCCAGCCCAGACCCAGAGCCGATGGCCTGGGGTGCAGGCGTGTGTGTTGGCGGTGTTCTTTGGCTGGAAGCGAAGGCCAATCTTGGGGGGTTGGGGCTGTCTGCTCAGCTGGAGAAGGTTCTGGAACTGGGCATGGGGCGAGGTATTCCCAGTCTAGGGTAAAGCCGATGAATGGGTCACGTCCCCACCTCGCCGGGGAGCCCACTGTGACAGTGTGGCAAGGGGAGGGTGGATGCTGGAGTCCACCAGGTCACACCTCCCTCAAGGCGTGTGAGTAGGCACGGCCAGTCTGACAGAAGGCCGGGCTGGGTGGTGTTCGCCTACTGTCAGGGTGGGATGTGGCTCGTGGCGGGGCCCTTGTGGGACCCGCTGTCCATTGCTGTCTGTGGCCTCCTGGCCTCCCTGGCCCTGTCCGGGTGCAGAGGGTGCTCCAGAGCCAGGCAGGTGACGGTGGGATGCAGGCAGGAGCAGAGCCAGCGGGGAAGAGGACGAGGCACTTCAGTTTGGGCTGGTGTTTGTGGATCGGCCCTGGCCCCGGAGTCGAGCGGCCCTGCCTGGCTGCAGCCCCGGCGCTAGTTGTCACAGAAGACCCCGGTGGCGGTGACAGGCACTTGGCAGCAGTCCCCAGGCCTAAGGGCTAGGGCTCCGCGTGGCTCTGCCACGCTAGGTCATCAGGATGGGCTTCTGCCGTACCTCCAGGATGTCTAGGGGAAGGGAAGCAGACGACACCAAGGCTGAACCCCAAGCCCCATGGCTACCCAGTCCCTCGGACAGAGTGATGCCACAGCTGCACGCTCATGTGAGCTCTGGCTACAGGACCACAGGTGCCAGGGCAGAGCTGGCAGGGCCACCAGCAGCCCCCGCCCAGCAGGCCTGCAGGTCCAGGTGAGCAAGGTGGCAACCCTGGGGCACAGTGCTGCTCAGGATGCCTCGTGTGACACCTGCAGCACGAGTCTGGGACCCCCCCTCCATGGAAAGCTGGGGACAGAAGCTGCCAGCACCAGGAGCCCAGGAGCCAGGTTGCCCACTGCAGGGTGCTGCGTGTCACTGTCACCAGGTTACCTGTTAAGATCCGATGCAGCGGCAAAGTGACGTAGGTCAAGTGTGCATAGAGAAGGAAGCTGCCGTCAGCTCTGTTCAGCTTCAACCAGGACCCGACCAGGGACCGCCCCGTGCCGGACAGCGAGCGGGAGCGCAGGTTGGTGGCATTGTGCAGGTCAGCTGCAGAGGAGAGGGCAGTCAGGGCCCTGGGGCCTCTGGAGGAACATGCACCCCACCGGCACTGCTGCAGTTCGTGAGGGCCCTGCTGCAGGACCTGGCTCTGCTGGCTTTGGGCATGAAGACTGGGGCAGCCCTTCCCTGCCACCCATCTTGTGGTCGTCAAGGGAGGCAAAGTGCAGCAGCCAGCAGCACTGTGCTACCAAGCTGGAAACGTGCGTGGGGTGGGGGTCCAGGAGTCACATGAGAAGAGGCTTGGGCCATACCTCTGGCCACCCCCAGGCAGGCCCAGCCCCAGTGCCAGGGTCAGGAAGAAGACACCAGTTGCCTGTCAAGGCCACAGGCCAGGACCCCTCCCGAGGCTGCTTAGGCTAGAACTGGTCCCCGAGTGGCAAAGTCTGCACTCTTTCATGTGCTCTGCAAACATGCATGGAGCCTACAAGGGCCCAGCCACGCCAAGGACAGGGACGCCCGGATGTCACAGCAGAGCGCCCAGACTTCCCTCTCTGTGACACTCCCCATGGACTGCCAAGTGGCTTCCTGGGCCTGCAAGATGGAGCAGACTTCCTGGCAGTGAGGCTAACCACAGAGGGGACACACACACCCTCCCCAGAGACCAGGGCCTGACCAGGCAGCCCAGAGACCACCGGGGCAAAGGTTCCAGAACACGGGCAGGAGCAGCAGGCAAGGAGGCCCATGTGGCGCACGTGGAGAGGCCAACCTGGGCCACAGGAGCCCGAGGACACAGGGCATGCCTCATCTGTCTGTCCGTCTGTCCCTAATTCCCACCACATAGCACCATGCTCTAGACACCAGTGAACAAAGGGACGCCCAGGTGCAGGAGCTGCTAGCCGGTCACCTCCACCGTCGTCCTCCCGGAAGAACTCCTCGCTATCGTTGGCCGAGTGCGACTTCTTCATCTCGGCGATGCGGTTGCGGGGTACCTTCCTCTTGAGGGAAGGGGAGAAGAAGGCGGGCCGGTTGTTCCTCTCGGGCGTGGGGGGCGTGCTGAAGGAGGTCACCTGGGAATGAGGGGCTCTGTCACAGGGCACCCTTGCACAGCTCTGAAGGGGATAATGGCCAGGCAGGGGCCCCTGGGAGAGCACCTGGCTACCCCAACAGGCAGAGGGACTCTTCCAGGTGGGCAGCACCCATGCGGCCTCAGGTCACCAAATAGCGAGACGGCACACGGGTGCAGCCTGGCCTATTCCAGTGCTCTTCCAGCTCCTGCAGGCCTGCCCTCGTGCCCCCCACACCCCCAGAGAGCACCACACCAAGGAGCTCAGTGCTTGTCTCTTCCCCTCCCTTCACCAGCACCCTCCACACCCATTCTGGACAGGTGGGCACAGGTCCCTGCCCTCAAGGAGCTTACAGTCTGCTGAGGGTGACAGATTCAAAGTGACAACCACAGACAACATGCTGGCACTGAGACAAAAAGGGAAGTGCAGGATGTAGGAGCACAGAGGCAGAAGGGATGCCAGCCTGGGAAAGCAGGGTGAGCTTCCTGGAGGAGCCGATGCTCAAGCCGGGTCTTGAAGGACGAGTAGGAGTTCGCCAGGTGAAGAAGGGGGGGAAGGGCGTTCCAGGCAGAGGGAACTTGGCCCATCTCCTCCCTCCTCCCCATGCAAACAGGAATCGAAGCAGCAAGATGCGCTGGGCCTGAGACTTCGGGGGCCCCATCAGCCTCTGCCTCGGCAGGCTCTGACAAACACCAGAGGCCGCTGCGGCTGCTGGGCTCCAGACGGCACTCCCGAAAGCCAGGGAAGGATTTAAAAGATAAGAACAAACACCAGAAACCACAATACACACAGTCTACACTTGCTGTGTGCTGGTTACAAGCGGGTCCCGGGGACAGGACCATGACTGGGCACACGTAGGGGCAGTGCCCTGGGGCTCCAGCCTGTGGCTCTACTGGGTGACACTAGTCACTTGTCCCTGAGCCCACAGCCCCTTGTGGCCATTCCACTTGGGGGATGGAGAAAGCAAGGACCGAGCAGGACAGTGACACACATGCAGTCCCATGGCGGACCCACGGCCAGCCATTGCTGGCTCTGTTGGTATGGCCGGCCAGAAAGAACAGGCCTGCGCCTCAGAGTCAGAGCAGAAGGCCCCGGGTCTCGTCCATGCTCACAATGGCACTTCTTGGTTTTATTTGGCTTAGAAAACACAGACTGCAGAACGTACCGAAAAAGAACACAGGTACACATGAACAAAAGGCTGCATCGGGCTATTAGAATGGGCCCCCCCTCCTGGCCGGGGGCATCTGCGGGCCCAGTCCCCAGAAAGGCCACCCCCACTAGGAACAGTCCTCATGTGGCGAAGTCTGTACAGTTGCGAAGGAGCAGGCCAAGCCTCAGGGCGTTAGAGGGCCAGAGGCGGAGCACAGCCCCACCTGCAGCGTCTCTGGACAGGGCGCACTGCCAGGCAGCAGCACCCCTGGGATCACCGACAGGCTCCACACCCAGGCAGACGCACGGGCCAGAAGAGGAGCCAGTGCCCGGGTCCTAGGAGCTCTGCCAGCCTGTGGGCGTGGGAGCCACATATCTCCCGTCTGGGGAGGCACAGTGTGTCCCTGGGCAGGGCCACGCCCTCTCTGAGCCTAGCCCCGCCCCCAGGTGGCTGCCCCGCCCCCAGGTGCACAACCCTTACCCGCTCGTGCATGGGCGAGGCCGGACTGGAGTCCTCCTCGGTGCCGCAGGGGGACGTGTCTCCAGTGGACACGCGGCTGACGGCCATCTCAGCATGGCCCTTGCCCTGGGGCCCTTTCATGCGCACGAATTCCATATTGTTGTACTTGTAGAAGCCAAATGACATCTTCTGGGCCATGCGCGCAGCCACGCTCACCTGCAACGGATGGGATGTGGCCTGAGTAGGCGGTGGGGCTGCCTGCAGGGCCCTTCCCCAGGACATGACAGCCCCTGGGGGGGGGGCACATGACAGCCCGTGGCACATCTGATGCTGGACACCTGCCTTGCCACCCTGAGGACCCAGCTGGGCCCAGCCACAATGCTGCTACCCGGCCTCCCAGGAGGCATCCACTGCCGCAGTGACCTGTCCATCCAGCTGTCCCTCATCAGCACAGAAAGCCAGGAGGGGCTTGTGACAGGTCTGGGCTACTGCCCCACCCATTGCCACCCAATGGGCTACAGAGCTGGGACAGACCACCCAACCTATTTCCAACAGAAGCAGTGGCCGAGGCCCTGTGAAGCTCCTGTCCTCCCTCCGGCCTCTGCATGGATACCCCAGCCCCACAATGGCAGTGCTGCATCACAGGGGCCCCAGGGTCGGCACTCACTCGGTTGTCGTACACCTTCTTGAGTGCCTCGTAGCGGATGGAGCCCTGGAAGATGACCCCCTGGAATGTGTTGGTTTTGTCACTGGCCACCAGCTCCACACAGACCATCTCTCCTTCCCCTACTGTCATGTCGCTGAACACCTGGAGGGTACAGGCAGAACATGGGGCACTGAGGAGCTTTGAAGCAGCTGGGCAGCGTGGCCAGGCCACTTGCAAGGCCACCTCTGGGTCCCAGGGCTCCAGGTGCTCCAGGAGGAAGCAGCCATGCTGGTGGTAGGGCACACTGGCTGGGCTATCACAGGTCCTCTGCCCCAAGCTGGACGGTCTCACCTCCTCAGCAGCTGCAGAGCCCAGCTGCCTGGCCCACCTTGGCCCGACTGGTCCCCAAACTTCAGTCAAAGTCCAGCAGCACTGACAGGGACTCCCTCCCCGAGGACATGCGCTGGACCCAGGCATCCCAGACAGGGACTAAGTTGCTGCTCCAGTGGCTGGCACAGCCTCGAGGTCATAGTCTGTCACCTCCCAGCCCCAGTACTTCTGGGGCCACCCCACCCCAAGAGTCACCTGTCCCAGGTCCCCAAGTTCTTGACGGCCCAGACCAGCATGGGCCTGGCCTGAGGACAGCCCTGGGGGACAGGGTCTGCCACTTCCATGCTGCCTAACACCCAGGTGTAGAACAAAGCCTTCACCTCCAGCCTAGGACCAGCACTCCCTGGCATCTCAGGGCTCTGAGGTGGGCATGGGGGCTGCACGGAGACCATGGCAATAAATATGCGTGTGCACGCTGCATCCTCCCACTCAGGAGTCCTGGACACGTGAGATGGGAGGCCGTGACCCTCATGTACAAACGAGGAATCTGAGGCCCAGAACTGTGGGAGCTCCTTTGACCCCAGCCAAACCTTGGGAAGCAGGGTCACACCGGCAGGTATCCAGGCCCGTCCCTTCCCCCCAACCCCTGGCTGCCCAGTGCCTTCCACAGAAGGTCCCCATCCTCAAATGCCCCAGAAGGAAGCCAAGGGGACTGTGGCCAGGCTGGGCTGCTCACCTCCTCGAAGCTGTCGATCATGAAGAAGATGTTGGGGTAGCTCATCTTGGACTCCTCCCCTTTGCTGTCCATGGGGTGCTTACTGGGAGAGGCAAACACTTGCTAAAAGGAAGCAACAAAATGGTTTGTAATGCTGGGCAGGGGGGTGGAAGCCAGGGCCTCAGGTGCGCCAGGCAAACGCTGTCCGTAGAGCTGCACTTGCAGCCCAGGGAGGCAGATTTAAGGGCTGAGAGGCCCCAGCCTGTAGCAGACCCTGAGCCAACCAGGGACGGGCTGCCGCAGCCACGCTGCCCAAAGCCAAGGCCAGAGCCATGTGCTGCTTGCTTGGAACCCAGGACCTGGGTGGAAAGTGAGACCCTGCAGAGGCCGAGATCGAGGACGGGGAGAGGAAGGAAGAGAGGGAGGGGGCCGCAGAGGATGCCGGGGAGGGGAGGGGAAGGGAGGGGAGGCGTCCTCCAGCTAGAGCCCCCAGCCCCACTGGCTCCCACCCGCCCGCCCGCCCACCCGTCTCACCTGTGACTTCTTCTTGTGGATGTGGATATCACCCCCGTCGGCACGTGTGCACACAGCACAGGTCACCATGTAGTCCAGCTGGAACAGGGCACGGCAGTGTGCATGAGGGGGTCACTGTCCCCGGGCTGCGCCCGCCCGCCCACCACTCCTAACCTTCTGTAGGATGAGGTTCAGGCACACGCTCTCCTCCCAGTCGATGTCAGGGTCTCCCAGGCCTGGCAGCTTCTTGGAGTCCCGCCGGTACACCTCCACCTCCACCTCAGGCTCGGCCTCGGGCAGCTGTGGCACAGGGCATGGTGAGGTGGGATGGCGGCCGCTAAGACAGAAGGCAACCCCTCCTTCCACCTGCCTCTTGTTGCCACCAGGAGCTGCCCCTCCTCCACATGCCTCTCAAGGTGGTGACCATGACCACGAAAGTGTATCGCCTATGTCACTGGCCACAGTGCTACTGTGACTTCTGCTGAGCTCTCGGTGGGCGCCAGGGGCTGGGCTTAGCGCTTACAATTATTAACCCTTGTGGCCTCAGGAATGCTGGAAGCCCAGCATCGCAGCCCATGCAACAAATGAGGGTCAGAAGTATTCAAGTCACACAGGGACACGTCAAGGAGAAGCCAGGGTCCTGGGCCGCTCCAGAAGGCATAGGGCGGAGGAGCACCCCAGAGCAGACTCTGACACAGCCGTCCTGGTGGGGGCCTGTGCCTTGATCCAAGGGCCATGGGCAAACCCCACTGGGCAGTACCCATGCACCCCAAGGCCAGAAGCTGCACAGGGGCCCAGGAGCCCCAAGCCTCAGAGTAAGCAAGGGAGGCCCACGGGAGGCTCCCCAGCCATGGCCTCAGCTCACAGAGCTGTTGATCCTCCCAGGCTCCCTTCTGTACCCCACTTGGTTTAGTTTCTCTTTGGTCTTTATTTTATTTTACTATTGTCCTTTTTAGTACTGGGAATCAAACTCAGAGCCTTGCGCTTTGGAGGCAGGCACTGCACCACTGAGCCGCATCCTCGGCCCTTGGTTTGCTTTTCCTTCCCCCAGCACTTCCGGCTCTGAGGTCATCTCGTTTTGTCCCCTGCCAGGGGGCAAGGGGTGAGCTACACACACACAGCAGCTGCTCAGCTGACCTCTGCTGGCTCAGTGAATGGAAGGAAAAGGTCTCAGCACAGCCTGGACTGTGGACAGAGGAAGGCGGACAGCAGGAAGGGCAGCCATGGGGGGGAGCATGCAGTCAGGAGGCAGGTCCACATGGGCCAGGAGCCTTAGGGACAGCCACCCTTGAAGGGTGAGGCACACAGGACCCTCAGAGCAGCGGGGTGTGGTCATAACGAGAGCCACATGTCCACCACCTGCATGGACAGGCTGGCACACGGGAAGCGAGGGCACAGCATGCAACGCCACAGTGGACACGCGCCTCGGCGGGCCCTGCGGCTCGGGTGTCTGATCCAGGGAGGCATCTGGGCGTGCTGCTATGTGTCTGTTATGCTCCAGAAATCTACCAATGGCAAGATGCACGGCTGGGGGGCTGGCAAGATGGCTCAGCGGTCTAAAGTGCCTGCTTAGGCAAGCTCAGGCAACCGCAGGGACTGTGGCTTGATCCTGGGCACCACATGCTGCGCCAGCCCCACCCTCAGGGTAAGCTGAACTGGCCATATTTTTTAAAAAAAAGATGCATGGCGGGGTGCAGAGCTGCGCCCTCTTTGTCCCTGAGCCATTACTTCCTGCCTAGGATGTCTAGGGTGAAATGCTACCCCAGATGCTGAGGGCACTGACAGGAGCGACAGTGGTTCATGGCTTGGGCCACTAGCACAGAGCAGGTCACGGACGGAGGCCACGCCCTCTCCACCAAAGACCACATGGCCTGCCAGGGAAGGGTGAATGGGGCATGCAGGGAATCCAGGGCATCCCTCCCAAGGATCCCCAGGGTGTCCTGGAGCAGGGTGAGGGGATCCCAGAGTCTGATGCCACCCACACTGCGGCTCTGGCTTTGCCCAACCGTCCTTTCTTGCTAGGCACTGGTAGACTCCTGGTTGCTGTGGCAACCGGGTACTGGGAAGGGAGAGTGGGTGGCAGCTGGGGCTTGCCGCAGAGGCCTCACAGTGCGCAGGCGCAGCGCCCCCTTGCCGGCCACAGCAGGGGGAGGGGTGGGGGCCCTGCTTCCATCTCAAGCTCGCCCCCTGCAGGCAGCCCCTGGCACTGCGGCCTGGTGAACAGGAAAACCCCCTTGAGGCGGGTCCTAGGCATGAGCGCCTTCTCCTTCAAACTGTGCCAGGTGCTACCTTGCCCAGCCTCCTGGCAGGATGCTATGACACGTACTGTGTCACACCTCGAATCACACGAGCCATTACCACCTCCCTCAGTGCAGGGCCAGGGCCTGATCCCTGTGGCAGGTGAGTCCCGAGTCCACCTGGCCTCTCTGGGTCCTACAACCCTCTGCGCAGATGGCACCTCTTTCTGCAGCCGTCTGGCCCTGTTCTTCCTCCGTCACAGCCCTGGTGGCCCTGAATGCCATCTGCTGGGCTGTCTATCCCAACAGGCTTGGCTCAGTGAGGACAGGGCCAGACCTGAATCCCTTCTGGGGGCAGTGGATCACTGTGGGTGCCCAGCACCTCCAGGAGATCCTGTACCCCGCTGACCCTCCTTCCCAAGGTGAACTCTCAGCACTGCCTGCTCTTCCACCCAGGAGGAGCTGCCTGCGCCTATCCCCGCACCCCACCACCTCCACAGGGCACAGATCTGTTGTCCTCTCTTGCCCTCCGGACCACAGCTGTAACCTCCTGCACCTGAAGCACCAGGTGCCACCGAGAGGATCCCACTTGTGATGCCACAGCCTTGCCTTGCGGCGAAGACCACGATTTCACAAAGGGCCTCTGCCAGTGGTACAGCTGGGGCCGAGGCTGAGCCATGGAGAGGAAGCCCCTGCTGCAAGCCTCCCCACCAAGGGCCTCTGGGATCACACCAACCCCAACTCCCAGGTGCCGGGGCAGAACTAAGGAGCAGAGACTGGACTCCCAAGTCCCACTATCAGCAGCAGGGCCTCATCACCCCCACGGGTACCCTGCCCTGCCACACCAGTGAACTGCTCTGCCAGCTCTCCATACCTCGACTGGGACCAAACTGGCCATGCCACTCCTGCAGGCCCTTCACCGTGACCACCAGCCATGGGCCATGTCCCCCGCTGGGCCCTCCCAGACCAGCAGGAGGTCCCCAGTGTCTACCCCCCAAAGGCACCAGGCTTGTCCACTTGTGACAGGTTTATTCTGCATGTGGCCAAGATAGAGCTCCCAGCACAGTGCACAGGTCCTAGGTGACAAACCCAGGGCCATAGCTCCGGGCTGTGGGCTTGGAGCCAGACAGGCTGTAAGGCCCAGACATGGTCCACAGCACTCTGCTTGTGTTTTTATACATCTTTTTTTTTTTTTGGGGGGGGGGGGAGGGTACCAGGAATTGAACTCAGGACCTCATGCCTGCCAGGCAAGTGCTTGTGCCACTCAGCTATATGCTCAGCCCTGCTTTCTGCTTTTAAAAAATACAAAGCATTTCTTTGTTTGGTATGTGGGATGCTTACACACAGAAAGGCGCATGCACACTGTGCCTCATCCACTCCTCCAGCCCCTGGGCTGAGGCTCTGTACCTCCAAGCCCTGGGTTTCCTGTCTGGCTGCCCCACCGAGTTCTGGAGTCCACAGGGAGGAGACCACAGAGCCAAGCGCCAGCCGAGTCCGTGGAGAGGACCCAGCCAGTGGAAGGAACACCAGGCTCTTCCGTCAGGCCATCAGGCCGTCAGGCCGTCAGGCAGGGCTGCCCTGCACTACAGCTACTGCCTTGTGGGAGAGGCTGTCCCCTCAGCCGTCCTGCTTTGCTCCCTCACAGCCACCACAGTGCTGACAATCACTGCCTTCCGGGATCCCTGGGATGTGAGTAACGGTGCACACAGCATGCCAACCGGGAAACAGGCAAGACTGCACGGCACTGTGGTGTGGCAGGGGCAGCGCATACCTCATGCCCTTCGGACCTGCAGGGCTATGGGGAAGGACCTGCGGGCCCGGGGCGCTGGGCCCAGGGCTCACCCACCTTCCTCCCGTCCACGCTGCTCTCGCCACCCGTGTAGGCCAGCTTCCGGCGGACATAGAACAGCATGTCATCCTGCCGGGGGGCCCATTTCTCCATGAAGTAGGTGGAGAACATCCACGTCCAGAAGACGATGCGATCATCCTTGAGGCAGCCTACAGGGGGAGGCAGGAGAAGGGTAAGAGAGGATGCCCGCCCTGGCCTGATGTGTGACCTTAGCTATGCCCTGGCCTCGGCCCTCCATGCTGGATCAGAATCCCACAGGCAGAGCGGCTCTGCCGCTAATCCCTGGGCATCCCCAGAGGCCTAGACACCTCCCAGGAGCTGAGTCCTCCACCCAGCGGCAGCCCGAGGGCCAGCTCCAGCCAGAGGATGAATCAGCAGCTTGGTGGAAAGGAAAACCTCCGAGCTCAGCAGAGACTTGGAGGAGGAGGGGAGCAGCCAGGCAGGATGCCCAAGGAGGACACCTGCCCTGCCCCGCCCTGCCCACACTGTTCCCCAGCTGCAGCAGTCCCAGGGAGAATCCCATTTAAAGGGACAGCGCCCTGCACCAGCAGGTTTGGTGGCAGACAAGAGCCCTGTGAGAACACCCGGCTAGCGGCCAGCGGCCATCGCTCTCAGCACACACATTTTATTAGATGTGGTACTGGTGCAGCCCTGGCCCTCCCTCTGCCCAGCAGTACGCCCACCTGCCCCACGACTAGCTGGCCCCAGACTCCCAGGTAGCGAGCGGGTGGCTTGCTCAGTAGGGTGCCTGGCTCAGCCATTTGTTGACAACCTCCCCAGGCCCCTGGGCACCCCGAGCACTGCTGGAACCAAGCACGAGCCGTCTTCACGCTGCTCACGGAGGGCCCTGCTGCAACACCCAGTTCACACACAGACACCCTAAAGCCAGGACAGGCCACGTCCACAGCATTGGAGACTGAAGCACTCAGATCCACGCGCCACACCTGGGCCTTGGAAACGTTTGCATTTGGCCAGCAACCCTGAGTACAGGGAGGCGATGACGACCACCCTCCTTGCAATCAGCAGGTGGCCCTGGACTGGGCAACAACGGGAGGTGTGGGGAGACATTACACAGGCAGGCAGCCGAAGCCGCCGCACAGCAGCCTAGTCCCTAAGCAAGCTCAGAACCACTCTTCATACCTCTCCCTCCACCAGGCTCGAGAGTGGGAGACCGAGGCAGGCTGCCCTCCAGTGTGGACTCCCCTTCGGGCAGCAGGGCACACGAGGGTGCTGCAGGCACTTCTCAGAGGCTGACAGGCCCCAGGTGCACCGTGTCAGCCCCATGCTGGCCCCACTCTCTCGTCCTCCTGTAGCACACACCACAGCTGCCCGGCGACCATCAGGAAGCCCATTGGTGCCACGTGTGTGCCACCCGAGGAGCCAGCACCACCACCGCACCTGCATCCAGAAGGCGACCCTTTTCTAGCCCTCCTCCTGCTTGGGGCCTTTCTGTGGAATTCAAACAAACCTGAGGTTCTTGGTACCCGGTGTGGGTCGGCGCCCAGGCCCAGTAGAATGTGTTCTAGCAGCCACCCTGTCCCATCACCTTCTGGCTGATGTCACAGCCATCAATACCAGCAGGAGTTCTCACCCACATCCTACCTGTCCCTCAGTGCATGAAGGTGTCTCCATGGAAGGGACTTGGTCTTGGTCACCATCAGATCCCAGTGTCCCCAATCAGCACCAGGCACACAGCACTGACCAACACAGGCTGAGTAAATGGACTGTCCCCTGCATAGTATGGCCAGCCAGGATGGCCACTAGGCCTAGGCTGATCCCTCGGGATGACCAGTGGCTACAGGCCACTACAGCCCCAGGGCTTCTGCACCCTAACCCTCCAGCCCACCATGTCTGCCCTCCTAGACTCAAAGAGGGACAGAGCAGTCCCAGGATATCACATACGTACACCCCCACTCACCCCACCCCCACACCCCACTGCCACCGTGCACCAACACGAGCATTCAAGTCAGGAGAGCCAGTGCCACACGCCGCAGAGTGCGTCGGGCGCAGAAACCAGCAGGGCTTTTGCAGTACCAGTAGGGCAGACCTAGCAGGAGGCAACCCACGGGGAAAACACCGTATACACACACACACACACACACACGCATGCACAAGCACACAAGCAGACACCCTTCCTCTAACATGGGGAACCCTCCACAAGGAAGGGGACAGACACTGGAGCAGGAAGAACTGCCAAGCACCTCCTGAGCAACACTCTCAGGACACTAGACACCTGAGAGCAAGAAGAGCCACAAGGAAATGACGGGTTGGAGTGCAGCTCAGTGGCCCAGTGCTCGCCCCAGCACCCCCAAAACTGTAACCCAGGAGAAGGCTGAGAGCTGCAGCAAAACCAAAGCCGAAAGAAATAGAGAAGAGCAGGAGGCCATGCACGACCCAGGCCTAGGGCAGCGAAGTCGCACGTCACAGCCAGTCAGGAGAGAGTGTGCATGGCCCCAACACGGAAACACAGGTACGGGATGTGCACAGGTACAGCAGGCGACGTGGCAGGCAGGAAGCAGGAACGTGAGCACACGGTGCGCTCACCAGAAACCACGGGGGCAGAGCGCACCTCCACGCTCTCCCTTTCAAGAGGCAGATTTATCCTTTAAAAAAACATTATTTAGGAAAACTGCCAGATTCCTATTAAGGTAAACGTGACTTCCAAACAATCCCGCCGCGCCCAGGGACTCATCCGAGGGGAGGGCGGCAGGCATCCACACGCAGAGGCTCACTCCCAGGAGTTCCAAGAAGAAAAAGGACAGGCGCATGGGAGGCAGCAGAGCCCTCCAGGGAATATGGCTCAGCCATGAAAACTGCCCGCTCCCACTGTGCCGCGGGTCAATCCCAACGCCAGCAGGAGGAGGAGGAGGTCAGACTACAGGGTCACACTCGTGTGACCGCATTCAGAAAAGCGGAGCACAGCAACCCTGGCCAGATGCTGGCTGGCTGCAACACGCCGGGTCTGGACTGTGCAGGTGGATGGAGCTGCGTCCCCTGAGCACAGGCAGCTCACCTCACACGCACTGTCTGCCGATAGGGGAGATAAGAAGTTCTGGTCCGTGCCAGCACGGGCGCAGAGCTGGGCCCCTCAGACATTCTAGAGGAGAGACGTCACGAGGTCCTCCCCTGACACTCTACCACCTCTCCCAGCCTGCTGAAGGATGGCAGTGCTGCTGAGATGTGGAACTCAGCGAAGACATAGAATACAGCCATGCAGGTCGCACAGAGGCCCAGGAGCAAACACCCCGGTGTAGAAGGGGCTCCACACCACAGGGCTTTTTCCTCACCTCAGATTTTCAGGGTGACTACACCAGCTTTGCCCATAGTTGCACAACCTCAGGTCATAGACCACAGAGAGAGGGAGACAGACAGACAGAGAGGAAGGTGAAGGGAAGGAGACCTGGTCCCCGGCCAGCGGTTGGGTGGGAGGCACAGGATGCCTGAGGCTCTGAGACTGGACCACGGGGGACCGGGCCCTGCTGCTCCTGACCCAGGTGGCTGAGGTGTGGAACTCTCCCAACCTAGTGACTTTGATGTTGGGGTCTTACCCCACCCACCTAGGGTCAGTGGAGGGGACTGCTGAAGACTGAGGCCCTTAGTAAGCTGTTGAGTGCAGTCGCCTGGGCTCTGTTGCCTCTCAGACACCATGGCCAGCTCAGATGCAGCCTCAGGGCCCTCCCTCACAGTGTCCTTGGCCCGGTGAGGCAGGACCATTGTGAATACAAACAAGGGCCCACGGTGTGGCCTGGGATCCCCAGCTCTTCCTCCTGCAGGCAATCTCTTTATCCTTTCCCAGGACTGCCGGCAAGAGGAGGCCACTGCAGCAGGGTGCCCTGTCCCTGCCTTGCTGCTCCTAGGCTGGCCTGAGCTGCAGGCCCCCAACCTACGGGGACCCAAGGGGACCTCCTAGGCTGGGCAGAGGCGCTCGGGCAGCACCACAGACAGTTCCTCACAGCCCAGGTCTTCGGTCTAGCTGGGGTCCTCCAGGGCAGGGGCTCCCCACCTCCTTCCCTGGTACCAAGTTCTGTCAGGAATCTAGGAGCATGGAGTTAGTGCATGCGCCTCACAGCTCCTGGGGGAAGCACTCCCTAGGGCTGGCTCCTGAGGGCCCGGCCATTCTGTTTTTGTACCCTTGCTTTATTTACACAGATTTCTGATGAAGGGCAGCAGACATAGAAGGCAGTCGCTCCACAGCCAGCACAGCCCCTGGGAGTTGGACCTGGGGGGTGGGCTCACGAGGCACATCACCACCTTCCATCTGGGCACTATGCTTGCTAGCCAAGACCACGAACCTCCCACAAAATCACAAAAGCATAAACCACTCGCACTCCTCAGACTGCAGAGAGGAGACCGTGGCCCGCTCACCCTCAGCCGAGGTCACTCATCTTTCACCCTTCTGTGAAAGCCTGCGGTCAGCCCATGAAAGCACTGCACCTGACTTGGGGCAACACAAACTTCTGCAAGTGGGTGAACTCACGAGGGTGGAATCCACGAGCAATGACAGTGGCCCTGCCAGCTGTGGCGGTGGCACTTGGTGACCACTGGGCTTGTAAGCCACTCTCAGGACCCCAGGGCTGAGGACCCCAAAAGCCTGGTGCTCGAGGATAAGCAAGGACACAGCGGGAGCACCAGGCCTGGCCCTTGCCCCTGCCCGGGGCTCTGTCCTCCAGGAGGACACACTGCACAGAGGGTCTGCTGGGAACAGCAGTGGGGACACGTGTGGCCACATTATGGCTCTTGAGGCCCTCTCAGATCCTCCTGGGGTGGAGTCAGGATAACCCCAGCTTCCACCTCAGCGGGAGACAACCAAGCCTTGGGGAGGGGCTGCCCCGGCGGCAGACACAGGAGCTGTGCCCCTCAGGACCCCCGAGCTCAGCCACATTCCTCCTGAGGCCCCATGCAGCTCAAGCAGGGGCAGGGCTCTTCCAGCTGCACTGTAAGTGAGGTGCAAGGTGGGCAATGACCACGTTTCCCCTTACCCTTCTGAGCCCCTAGGAACAGCCCTGTGCTCCCCAATACCACAGGGTCATTTGCATTGGCCATTTGAGCCATGGTGACACCCAAAATAGGGCATTCGTGTGAGATGCCAAGCTAGCACTTAAATTACTGCTCACAGACATGCGTCCTGCAGTGATCCTGAGGAGGAAGGGCGCTTGTATTCTACAAGAGCTTCCCACAAATATGCATCACAAAATGGGCGTAGGGGTGCCTGTGTCAGACTCCAGCACATCGTGGGGCACTGCCTGTGAACCCAGCTACTCAGGAAATGGAGGCGGCACAAGTTCAAGGCCAGCCCCGGCAGCGAAGCAAGCTCCGAGATGCACTTCGGTGGGAAGCCCCTGCCTGCCTGGCGTGCGAGGCCTGGCTTCCATCCCCAGCACAGAAAAGGAGAGAAGGCTCAATCCGACCTGCTGCCCCACTGACCGCTGCCCCACTGACCTAGGCCACTCAGCCTCCAAACCTTCTATTTCTGCATCAGCAGAGCCAGGAGGGAGAACAGCGACCCTGGGTTGCCATGGCGATGTGGGAAAAGCCCCAAGTGTTGAGCAAACACTGAAGGATAAGGCTGCTGTTCCTAAATTAACAGCCTGGAGTCACCTCATCTCAGGTGGGGCCTACAGGCTGACCCCAGTCGGGCTTTAAGAGACATGTCCTGGGGCCTCCCAGTCCTTCCCCACCCCGTGAACCACACAAGCTAAGCGAGCCCTTCAAAAGGATGATCAGGTACTATAGGAGCCAACACGGTTCAAGAGCTACCCTGGGAGGGGCGCTGGAGCAGGCCAGCGTGGGGGCAGACACCAGGGTTCGAACTCACGACCTTGTACTTGCCAGGCAGGCACTTGTGCCATGGAGCTATCTCCCCAGCCCCCACACCACACATTCTTGCAGGTGGCACAACATCAATTTCAACGATGACAGCACACTCACACTCAGACAATTAATCTCACTGATAGAGATTGTGTTGTTTTTATTTTGTATGTTTGAAACAGTTCAGGCTAGGTTTGAGCTCATTTTGTAGCCCAGGTTGGCCTCAAATTCACAACACTCCTTCTGCTTCCACCTCCCAAATGCTGGGATTATAGGTGTGGCCCACCATGCCTGGCCCCACTGACGGATGTTAACATAATTTTTTTTTTTTTTTTTTTTGGTCTTTTTGAGACAGGGTCTCACTGTGCAGCTCAGGCTGGCCTTGAGTTCACTTTTGTAGCCCAGGCTGGTCTCAAACCTGCACCGATCCTCCTGCCTCAGCCTCCCAAGTGCTGGGATTACAGGCATGCATCACCACGCCCGGTTAACATAAAATTTTAACTACAATAAATACTAAGCAGAATCTAGCAATCCATTAAAAATGTTATTGGCCACAAATGTTTAATAAAAAATACAATAATGGTCTAATATGAGAACAGTATTAACACAGTCATGTCTATTTATAACTCGAAAGAGCAATAACACAAGGGCACCGCCATGGAGAGCGGGAAGCAATTGTACTTAACACCTCCTCTTGATTATTTTTTCTCCGAGTCTAGGTCTCGCTATGTAGTTCAGGCTGGCCTCACACCCAGCGGAATCCTCCTGCCTCAACCTCCCAAGGACTAGAATTACAGGTGCGCACTATTATGCCCAGCAATGCTTTCATCTTTCTGGAATTCACGGTGATACATCAGTTACAAACACCTGTTTGAAAACCAATCAGTTTTCAAACAATTCAGTTCATAAAGAAATGTGTTCAGCAAAATTACGCTTCTGTTTGCAAACCCTGCATCGCTTAACAAAGATGACCACAGCCCTCTTCTCCCAATCCTAAAGCAAATCAAGTTTGGAAACCAAGGCACCATTGTATTTTGGCCCAGGCAGCAGCCCAGCTTTACGTGGGTGTCAAGCAAGTGCTCTACCACTGCGCAACACTCCCACCTCAAGATCAAATGCCATTTTTCTTAATGGTAAAGAAAAAAAACACAGGGGCTGGGGAGATAGCTCTGTGGCACAAGTGCCTGCCTGGCAAGTGCAAGGTTGTGAGTTCAAACCCCGGTGCCACCCAAAAAAAAAAAACATAAAAAACAACTTGAAATAAACCATAAGAGAATGCTTTAATCTCTCAGAGAAGGAAGAGGTTTTGAACGCAGAGCCAGCCAGATAGCTAAGCGGACGAAAATGCTTGCTTCAGCAGAGCACAGTGGCCCGGGTTCAATCCCGGGCATGCCATGCCAGCCCAGCCCCAGCCCTGCCCCTTAGGTGCGCTGGGACAGGCGATTAAGATTGGGTGTGGTTGCATGCACCTGTAATCCCGGTGCTTGGGAGGCTGAAAACAGGAGGATCACTGTACTAAATATATTTTGAAAAATGAAGAGGAGGAAGACACCAAAGAGTACACAACCCAATCTCTAGCTAGTGTTGCTTACCAAACAAATGTACTGGCCAGCAATGTACTCCAGTGGCTGAATACCCAAGCTTCTGGGCTTTGGAGGACGGAGTCTTCCATCAGTCATATCTCACAGACTGTGGATATGCATAAAGAGAAAGCAGTATTTTGATGACAAGAACACGGCAAGAACTCACAAAATAAGCCAGGCATGGTGACGCATGCCTATCATCCCAGCACTTGGGAGGCTGAGGCAGGAGGATTGGTGTGAGTTCGAGACCAGCCTGGGCTACAAAAGTGAGTTCAAGGCCAGTCTGAACTGCATAGCAAGACCCTGTCACAAAAAGACCAAAAAAGAACTCACAGTAATAACACCTACAAACATGGAGCGCCCTGTGAGGTATATTTGGAAACCCACTAACTACACAGTTCTAGATGAGGTAGGCCATGGTGTCAAGCATGGAAATAACTGGCCTGAAGAACTGGCACACTGTGGAGAATAAATCCTCCTACTCAGAAACCACCAGGCCCTCCTGTGTCAGGCTGGGGCATACTGGGGTGGAGTACTCCCTAGAAAACCCTGGAGCCTGTTAAATCCCCAACAGTTCCTGGTGACTGGATGACCAGTCCAGGCGGGACAGCTTCTTTAAATCAGAGACCAAGCACACACAGCCGGAGCACCGGAGGAAGTGGAAGTCGAGGGAGCAGTGGAAGGGGCAGCACTGGCGCGCCCTTGGGGCACCCACACCTCCCCCACCCACGACTCAGCTCCTGGTTCCCACGGCAGCACAGTGACCAGGCAGATTTCTCAACACAACTCTGCCACTTCCTAGACGACATCTCTGCGTGATACAGACAGACTCCTCCAGTGACTGCTCCATTCTCTGCTCAGCCTCACCTCAGCAGAGGTCTGCTTTATTCTCAAAATTCAGTTGCTGAGGAGCCCAGCTCGCCACCACCAGCTCCACCGGAAGGCATTCCTGTATCTGACGGCTCTCCACCTCCACTGCCCACCAGTGACTACCAAGAGGACGAGGCTGCAGCAGTTCAGTATAGTGGTCCATATGCAGATCAGGCGCCTGCCCGGGCCCCCAAGGATTATACTGAAAAAGCTGTTGCGATATATGACTGCACAAAAGACAAGGGTGATGAGCTGTCATTTATGGAGGGTGCAAGCATCTACGTGACCACCACGATGCTGGCTGGTGTGAAGGAGTCTGCAATCGAGTTACCGCCTCCTCCCTGGGTACTCTGTTGAACCCATCATGCACTATGCTGATTAATTTTTTTTTCTCTTGAAGTACAGTATTACTCATACTGCAGGACTATTATAGCTAACAGAATTGTTTTGTTTTTAACGCATTTGGCACAGGGTCTCACTACACAGCTTGGACTCCTAGTGATCCTCCTGTTTTCAGCCTCCCCAGTGCTGGGATTACAGGCCTGCACCACCACAACCAGACCTCAGGGTGGGGCCGGCACCGCATGTGGAGCCAGGGATCAAACCCTGGCCCCTGCACTTGCCTAAGCAGGCGCTGAGTCCACTGAGCTATCTCGCTGGCCCAACAGAATTGTTTTAAAATGTGCCCATATTTTCAGGACATGCTGTCTGTTGGTATATTTGAATGTCTACCCGCAAGCATAAATCTTTGTAGCAGTTTGTATTTTGTTCAACTGCAATTTATACAAGGGGCTGCCCATAAATTATTATGCTTATACACTTACACACTGTTAGCTTTATGAGCAGCCTAAACATTCAGGGAATGAAGGATATGTTTAACAAATCATGATTTAGACTGTAACATTACATGCTTCAGTGCAGCATGGTTACTAATGGTATGTCAGACTAGTATTAAAATTGGGAAATTTAGGGCCGGCGAGATGGTTCAGTGGTCTAAAGCACCTGCTTAGGAGGGCTCAGGCAACTGCGGGGACTGCAGTTCGATCCCCGGCACCACATGCTGCGCCAGCGCCACCACCAGGGCAGGCTGAGCCAGCCACAAAATGAATAAATAAAGAAACAAACAAACACAACAAGCAAACAAATAAATAAATAAATAAAATTAA
>PVKN010001711.1:0-48820 GCA_004027915.1 Capromys pilorides
AAGAACAAAAATTTAACAATGGTTATATTACATATTTTCATCATCAAATCTGTTTAGATTAATAGATACAGGTATGTAAGTTTGGTGAAATAATCAAACATTAACACTTTCAATAAACCTTAATTTTTTTAACTCTTCCAAATGCATGAACTCCAATTCCTGTCTCCCAAATTCTTTAAGATCGCCAGGAATCTTTTATCACATGTATATTAAAATATACATAACAGAATTTATCATAACCATTTTAAGTATATAATCAGTGGCATTTAAAATATTTTCATAATTAAGCCGGGTGTGGTGGTGCACACCTGTAATCTCAGCACTTGGGAGGCTGAGGCAGGAGGATCAGTGTGAGTTCAAGACCAGCCTGGGCTACAAAGTGAGCTCAAGGCCAACCTAAACTGCATAGCGAGACCCTGTCTCAAAAAGACCAAAAAAAAAAAAAAAATCATGTTTCTATGCTGCCATTACTACCAGTCATCTCCAAAATTTTTTCATAATTCCAAGCTGAAACTAAGCTCATTAAGCAATAACACCTACTGCCCCATTCCAGCAGCCCTCTTAGGTTCAAGTTTCGACATAGTCACTTACTGACAGTGGGGTCATGCGCACTATTAGACCCCTCAATTCCCCACCTATGGTAATTAGTAATCAGAAGTCCCCAACCCACCAAAGGCCTTGGTTCTCAGTACTGACATTCTCTCTGATTTCTTCCTGCATTGAACCTGGCTGAGATGCAGCAGAAGCAAATCCAGTTCAGAAATGACCTTGATGTGTTGGAATAGTAGTTTAGGGAAGCCAACAGTCGGGAGAGGAATCCAACTCCCTGTGGCTGCAATGCTGTGAGGACACCCCACGCAGAGCTCCCATGTGAGTGTCGAGCTGCTCAGGCAGCCATTAGCTGTGCCAGGCATCTCAGCTGAGGCACCAAACGTGGGTGAAGAAGCCATCTTAGACATCTACTAGTGATTGCTAGTGATGCTTTATAGCCGTGTGTGTGTGTGTGTGTGTGTGTGTGTGTGTGTGTGTGTGATTAAACTACCAAAGTTTTCGGGATGATTTGTTATAAAGCATAGATAACCAGAACATCATCTGAGATATCAGAATAACAACACCATCCTTTACGGTTGTATAAAGATAGAGACGAGACAGGTGTGGGTAAATGGTCTACTCCATGCTTTTGTATAAAAGTGGTGTTCGTGTAAGTGCATGCAAGATTTTATACTGGGAAAATACTGGCATCTACGGTGAGGTTATTCTTGTAATGCGTAGAAATGAGGCAGGACTAAAACCAGGCGACACTGGGTAAAAATTGAGGCTCTCAAAAGTCATGGCAGAACAGAGGGCTGTCAGCTGAGATACATTTGAAGGTTGGAGACACCAGGAGCATTCTGAGGCCTCAGGTCCATGTTCTTACATATCAATAGAAGAAAGTGGAAAGGAACACAGGAAAGTCAATGCAGTATTAACTGTATTTTTCTTTATAAAATATGCCCACTTGGGCTTAAATTTGGTTCTCTAGGTTAATGAAAAAAGCCATCATTTTCTAATTGAATCTTGGGCCAGTAAGTGAACAAACAGGAACGAGAAATAACCTGATGGTGACTTCTGAAACAGTCCAAGTTCAAAAGGTCTGTCAGCCCCCAGAATGCTGCTCCGGATATGGTTTGCTTCTTCAAATGTCAAGGAGATCCCTCACTCAGGAGCAGCCAGATTAAAATTCTGGCTTTTCTAGGCAGGGCTAAAAGTCACACTTAATCGCACACTGAGCTTGAGATTTTCAATAAGTACCAGCTGATTCTCTCAGGAATTTAGCCGAAAAAGAAATTTCTTTGTTCCATTCCCCATCAATCTAACAAGTAATAAGAAATGGGAGAGTGGAGAAAGGACAGGAATTTGAATGCCAACACAGGAGCAGACAAAGTCTGCTCAGGGTGTATCACAACTTTTGATACCTTCCCATTTCCCTTCCTACTTGTTACATTTTGGATATTCTCCCTGGCCACCAGACCAAGTGGTTTTTTTTTTTTTGTTTGTTTGTTTTTTATTGTTGGTTTTTTTTTTGTTTTTTGGAGGTTTTTTGCTTATTTATATGCTTTATCATGATGTGCTACCTCAATACAGACTCAAAGTAATGGAACCAATCATTCATGGACTAGAAGCTCCAAAACTGTGCACCAAAATAAACCTTTTCTTTTTTATTTATTTATTTATTTATTTTTGTTATTATTATGGCCGGCTCAGCCTGCCCTGGGGGTGGGGCTGGCGCAGCATGTGGTACCAGGGATTGAACTGCAGTCCTTGCAGTTGCCTAAGCTTTCCTAAACAGGTGCTTTAGACCGCTGAACTGTCTCGCCAGCCCAACCTTTTCTCATTCTTTTTATAAGTTCATTATCTCAGGCATTTCATTATACTGATAGAACACACCACTTCTCTCAGTTCCTGTAGTCCCCTTTCCTTGAATTATGGCTCTCCCACATGTATTCCTTATTAAAACTCTATTCTGGATAGACTTTAACTAAATTCTGCCTAGGGGAAGTGATTGCTATGGCTTAAAATAGAGATTTGTCAGAACTTTAGGAGATTTTTGAACAGAGAATAAAGTTTCGACCAAAGGGGTCACTCCTTGCCTTCATTTAAAGGGCACTGAGCAGAAGCAACAGAAGGAGGGCGCTCCATGTCCCTGAAAATGCTGAGACCCCATGCAGTCCCAAGATCTTCTTCTCCCTCTCTCTTTTCAGAGTGCCTGGTTATATCACTATGATCAAGTCTGTTAGTGAAAGATTCCCTGAGGAGTGACCCCAGGGCTTCACATATGCCAGGCAAACACTACTACTGAGCCACATTCCTGGCTCTTTTTTAGTTTTTTTGTTTCTTATGAGGCTGGGTCTCACCATGTAGTTCCCATGGTCTTAAACTCACTACTGTAGCCCAAACTAGCCTCAAGCTTACAGTGATCTCCTGCCTCAGCATCTGGGTCCTGGGATTACATGTGTGCACCATCACAGCTGTCTTTATTTTTTATTTTAAGTCAGAGCCTCAGTGAGTTTCCCAGCCTGATGTTGAACTTGTAATCCCCCTGCCTCACCCTCCCAAGGAGCTGTTCCTTTGGGGGGGTTTTGAGACTGAATCTCCCTATGTAGTTCACGCTGGCGCTGAACTCACTACACAACCCGGGCTGGCCTGGAACTTGTAAGGATCCTCCTGCCTCACACACCACCACCCCACACCACCACCCTGTTGTGGTTTGTGTCTAGGTGTCCCCGAAAAGCCTCATGCAGTCATGGGGCAGCTTCTAGAGTTTGCGACTGACTGTTGTGGGTTTGGGCGCTGCACTTGCCCTGGGGCAGGGAATTTGCATTACAGTGTAAGGAGGGGAGAGAGGCTGCCAGCTGGCTGCCTGAGCTGCTGCCCCTCCCTTTGCTCTCTCTCTTTGCCACCACCATGAAAGGTTGTTCTCTGCCATGTGCCACTTTGCCTTGGAGCCAGATAAGTATGGACTGAAACTTCCAGTAAATAAACCTTTCCTTCCCTCATTTTGAGTGTCAGGTATTTGTCCCAGCAACAAGAGTAGAGTAATGGAGACACACCCTATATTTCATTTTAAAAATATATTTGCCTACTAGATCTGATTATAAAGGAATGTTTTTAAATCTCCTACCATAATCATAAATCAAAACTTATAGGATAGGTTTGTGGCTGTGCTGTCATTATTGACAGATGTAACTATACAAAGGTCTTTTAGATTTCTTTCTTCCATTTTTTTTACGGAACCAGGGATCAAACTCAGGACCTTGCACTTGCCAGGCAGGCACTTGTGCCCCTGAGCTATCTCCCCGGCCTCCAAACTTATTTCTTATTATTACTCTTTCCTATTCTTTGTCTTTTCCCCTTAGAATTTTGCTTTGATTCATCAGTGTGGAGGAGACGCTTATGTATACAAGCACCATACTTTCTGAACCATTTCATATTCAGTTATATTCTCACACCCTGGCTGATTAGACCTATCAAGCTAGGTGTAAATTTCTTAGGGCCAGGTCCTTTTCTTTCAGCTGTAGCCAGGTTTTGCAGTCTTTTAGCTTTGTGTTACAAAAGTCTGGTGACAGCCCGATGCTTCTATATAAATTACACATCCTCTTTATCTGGAAGTTTAGAGAAATCTCTCTATAGTTTGGAAGATAAAGAATTTTGAGATGTACGCTTTTATCCTCAGTCTGGCCTGGAGTTCAGTTAGCCCCTTAATAATTCAAGCTCTTACTCTTATAGCTATTTTCTCTCATTTACTTAATTTTTGTGCTTCTTGCAACAATCACTTTTCTCCTGGAATTTTATTTTATTTCTTATACTAGGGATTGAGCTCAAGATATTCATACTGAGCTACATCCCCAGCCCTTTTTTACTCTAAGACAGAATCTCAAAACCAGGTGTATTGGCGCGTGCTTGTACTCCCAAAACTAGGGTGGTAGAGACAGGAGCATCAGTGAGTTTGAAGCCAGCCTAGGCTATAAAAATGAGTTCAAGGCCAGCTCAAACTACATAATAAGACCTTATCTTTAAAGCAAAACTAAGCGAAACTGGTTGTAGTGCTCCTGCCTCGGCCTCCCGGAGTGCTAAGACGGCGGGCTCAGACCCCCACACCTGGCCTCATGATTCCCCTGGTGCGGCCTCAGCGTTAGGTAGAGCCCTGAGCCCTGGCAGCCAAACATGCCCTGGCGCCTGCAGCAGGCGTTGGGTGTGCCCGTGCCTTCCGCAGACTGAGCGCACCTCTGCTGTCTGCCAGGACAGGCTTCTGGGCCCCAAAAGTTTTCCTACCTCTTGGCCCCCGGGAAGATGGCTTCTGCTTTTACCCTTGCCCTAAAAGCTGTGGCTCTTTGCCTGCTTCCAGGAGAGGGAGGGAGAGTTTCCGACCTGATGCTCCAAGGCAGCCAGATGTAGCTTCCACACCCTCGGCAGCTCTGCATCGGCGGCGGCAGGCACTTCCTGCTCTCCCCCAGAGGTGTAAGACTCTTCCTTGATAACACAGCGGTCTTGGAAGTTGGTGGGACTTCTTGCTATGCCCAGGTTTAGGAGATCAGGCTGCCTATACTATCCCTGGTCTCTTGTCCTCTTTGCAGTCTCTCTGTCTCTCTCTGTCTCTCTGTCTCTACCTCTGTGTCTGACTCTCTGTCACTCTCTCTCTCTCTCTCTATCTGTCTCTGTCTGTCTGTCTGTCCGTCTCTCTCTGTCTCTGTCTCTGTCTCTGTCTCTGTCTCTGTCTCTGTCTCTGTCTCTCTCTCTCTCTCTCTCTCTCTCTCTCTCTGTCTCTCTCTCCCTCTCTCATTGGTGTTTTGAGACAGCATCTCACTGTGTGGTTCAGTTAGGACTTGGACTCTCTAGGTAGCCCAGCCAGGCCTCAAACTCATAGTGATCCCCCTGCCTCAGCCTCCCAAGTGCTGGGATTATAGGTGTGTACCACCACACTCAAGCTCCTGCTTTTCTTTTCTTTCTTTCTTTCTTTTTATTTTTTTTATTTTTTGGTACTGGTAATCAAACTCAGGATCTTATGCTTGCTAGGTGGGTGCTGTGCCACTGAGCTATATCCCCAGCCAAGCTCCAGCCTTTCTTATAAGTCCCTACAAAGGCCTGCAGAGAAGAGCTGGTGATTACAATTGGCCCCCTCTCCAGGGCTGCCTGTCATTCTACTCTGGGCTGGCTGCTATACTCAGATTGTAGATGCATATGCTTTTAAGTTCCCCTCTGTTCCCCATATTGATGGCTATCCCTTCTTTCTGTTCTCTTTGGAAGACATAGCCCACCTCACGTGTGGTGGAGCTGCGCAGTCACATAGTAGCTGGCACTTAGGGTTAGGAGATCCTCACATCCTCCTTTCTCACATCTTCGCATCCCCTCCTCCAAGGGGCCTGTCATCCTTGGGCATTCAGTTTTGTTTGTTGCTGGGCGACCTCAGCTCCAAGTTCCTAAGAGTAGTGATTCGCAATGGGCTTTCTCACTGTTTAGACAGGTGCTACAGTCTTTATTATCTTGTAGCTTTCTCCATCCTCAGCATGACACAGAACTCTTTCCATTAAAATCTGCTCAGAGGGAGGGATGAATGTTATACTGGCTGCAGGCTCCCTGGCCAGGAAGCAAGTCAGTGGCAGAAGAGGGACTGTCCCTGTGACACGCGGCTGTTTCTTCCTGCTCTCTATTTGGCTGCTGCTGTACTGTGGATCTTGTGTCCTCCAAAGGCCCACATGGTAAAGAGTTTGGCTCCAGTATGGTGTTGTCGGGAGGGTGGGACCTATAGGAGGTCAGTCCCAGTGGAAGGTCGCAGACCCGTGGAGGTGTGCCTTTGAAGGGATAGCGGGCCCCCAGTCCCAACCTTCTCTCTTTTCTGGTCCCTGGCTGTTTGGTGAGCAGTCCGGCTCCATCGTGCACTCCCCACCTCTGCCATCCAGGACCCACATCCGAGTAGCACAGGTAGAAACCAGAGAGCAGAGTAAGTCACCACCTTCTCTCCATTTACTTCCAAATAGCACCCTACAGTTATTCCGACTTCTATTGTTCTGAGAGAGGTGGAAAATAAAGTAACAAAAGTGTTGCGTCTCAGAGCCTGACCTTCCAATGGCTTCACCCTACTCCCACCTCATTATGTGGTCATAAATATGCATTATGTGTCAACCATATAATTAAGACCCGGATTCTGGGATGAGCATGCGGTGTTGAGAGCCCCTGAAACGATTCAACGCTCTATAATCATTCCTAAGATTGAGCAGAAGGCACCTACACCAGAAGAGCCTGGGGGTCTGCCACTCACTGCTGAGTATTCACTTCAGGGTTCTTTCCTCCTCTTTCACAAGAACCTAGGCTAGTCCTGGCCTCTTCCATTGCAACAAGAAGGATAAAAGCAATGGACCTGTCTGATTATGGACTGAAATCTCTAAAACGATGAGCCCAATAACCTTTTCTCTTTATAAATTTATTATCTCAAGCATTTGTTATAGTGAGGAAAAGCTAACAAACACAACTGCATTTTCCTGTTATTTTTACAATAAGAAATCATTACTTTAAAAATAAAAGCACTGAACTTTATTTATTAAACTTGTTTGTTTTGAAACAGGGTCTCACTATGTGGTTCAGGCTGTCCTTGAACTTACTATGCAGCCCAGGTTAGCCTCAAACTCACAGCAATCCTCCTGCCTCAGCCTCCCAAGTGCTGGAATTATAGGCCTGCACCACCATGCCCAGAAAGAACACTGAACTTTAAAGCATACTTTTTGATAGGTGTTTTCAGGTGATCAGCACAGTGGAGAAACAGGCAGAAAGAGAAAGGGAAGGGGGCTTTATCTTCTTTGAAGACTCAGAGAATGTGGGGAAGCATGAGGAATTCTGATTGGAACAAAAGGATGCTGAGGCTTTTATGGCCTTTGCCAGAGGTGGAGTTTGGAGGGGATGTTAAATATACCTTTGGGAGCTGATTGGGGGGGTCTTCCCTGAGGCAGTGGGAAAGGTGAAAGTACATTACGTCCTTTGCTGAGTTGGACAAGAATGGGGAGGTGGTCTTGGGGAAAGTGGGCTTTGTTTTAAGGGAATTGGCCATATTAGATGACCATCATGATGATTTTAGCAATTCATATTAGGGCCAGAACCTATCACTTTTTAAATATATTTTTTAAAATGCAATGAAACAATCCCTATGAGCTCCTTCCCTAGAGAGAACAGCATATGCAGGGGCACCAGAAATATTGCACAGGAAGCACACAGAATAAAGCTCACAGAACTCTGTGATGCTGGGACCCAGCCCCTTTGTTCCTGGCCTTTCCTTCAGGTCTCAGGAAGGCTGCAGTCTAGATGATGCCCTTCAGAGCCACCTGGTCCTCATAGCTGGTAAGAGCAGACGGCATCCTGTTCCTTTATTCCCATCTCTCTACCTTTGGGAACTGTCTGCTCCCTGGTGAGCTAGCTCGCTCATCTAGCATTCCCTCAGGAGCAAGTCTTCATGGGAAACCAGTAACGCAGTGCAAGATCTCTATACGAGGGAGCAGAAGCCTTAACTCCCAACTCTTCCTCTAAGTCTGTCAACTTAAACGGATCAGGGGGCCATTCTGAGTCTCTGCAGCCTCATTTAGAAAGTAAAGGTAACCACCACAGCCTCCCCACAGGGTTTTTCAAGAGGACCAAATGCAATGATATCATACAGAAGTATTTTGCAAACTGCAAAGAGCCACCATTACCCACCTTGGTGAGCATCTTAGGTTTGCAGGTGGAGCGGGGCAGGAAGAATAGAGCCCGTGTTCCCTTTCAAAACTTGTATCTTTGTGGCAACATTTGGAGATAAATATATCTCTGTTCTTTGTCTTTTAACCACCCTCCCCTCTCCTCCCTGGTGACGTTTCAGGGTGTGGTTGTGGTTGCAGGTGTAGGCAGCCCTGCAATCACAGTACTCAGGCAGCTTCCCTCCTTCCTGCCCCCTTCTCCCCACTGGGAGGTGCAAGCGTGTTGGCAAGAGCCGTGCTGTGTAGCGTCAAGGGGAGCAGATCAAGTACTCAGCAAGTGTTTCTCTTGTGGCCAGACTCATATTTTCTCTGAAGGGGTGGGGCCCTTATTGACAACTACAGGACCATCTCCCTCTAGTGTAGGTGTTGCTTAACTAAGAGATGGAGTGGAAGGAGCTCCCTGCAAACAGGGCTGCACTTCCCTGTGCAGCTACTCCACCAACTGGAGACTTCCAGAGGCCAAGGCCCAAGTTCCAGAGGCAGCACAGTCCGGGGATGGCAGGGAGCCAGCTGCCTGGGAAGGACCAGCCCAGGAAGAGATCTGGCACCACAGGGTGATAGAGTCTTTTTTAAAAGATGCTTCTCTTTGACTGCCCGTCTTTGTCATAAAGCCTGAGCACTATGCACTGATATTTTCTTTTTTTCGTGGTTTTAGAAAGTCTTCATTTATTAATTCATTTCAAAGTTATATACAGTTAGCTGTCTGTAACTGCAGGTTCATATCTATGGATTCAACCAACTGCCTCATATTCAGAAAAAAAGCCACTGTGCTGAATATGTACAGACTTTTTTTTCTTGTCATTACTTTGCAAATAGTATAGTATAACTATTATCTCCAATATGGTATAATAGCCAGGTGTGGTAGCGCAGACCTATAGTGCCAACACTCAGGAGGCTGAGGCAGGAGGATCTCCAGAAGTTCAAGTGCAGCTGAAGTACATAGTAGGACCCTGTCTCAAAAGGCAAAGCAAAACAAAAATAGTATAACAACTATTCAATCAGGTGTGGTAACCCCAGCACTTAGGAGACTAAGGTAGAAGAATTTTAAGTTCAAAGGCAGCCTAGACTACATAGTGAGACTTTGTCTCAAATGAACAGAAAACTGTACATAGATTTTATGATTAATCTGGAGATGACTAAAAGTATATAGGAGGATGTGTGTGCATATATGTAAATACTACTACTATTATTTTACATGAGGAGCTTAAATAGTCACAGATTTTGGTATCTTTGGGGTCCTGGAAACCAATACTCCAATGAACATCAAAAAATGACTATGTGAATATACATATATAAATGAGATGAACATCTAAGAACACATTTTTCAGTCCCAAATCTAAAATGTTAATGTTCTATTTACATACACACTTCCCCAAGTCCTTTACTCCCATGTATCATTTAAATTTTTCTTTTTTTAAAAAAGTAGCATAATTATTATGCTTAATTAGTGGTTAATTAATGTTAAATTATATTTTGTTAATGAAATCCATAATTAAGACTTAGTTTTGATCATTTATATACTTTTTTATCTCTCTTTTTTTTTGTATTTAGGACAGGGTTTACAGGGTTTACTACCAGATCGTACTCAACTCAGTGATTCTCCTGTTTATGGCCTTCCACGTGCTGGGATTACAGGCATGCACCATCACGCCCAGTCTCAATCCCCATCGCAGCACACCCCAGGGGCAGGGCCAGCATGGCAAACTGGGAATCAAACCCCAACTGCTGCTCTCTGCCTAAGCAGGTACTTTAGACTGCTGAGCTATGTGGATGGCCCAAAATCTTTTTATTTACTTATGTATTTATTTATGTATTTGTTACAGGGTCTCACTACACAGCTTGAACTGGTAGTAATCCTTCTGTCTCAGCCTCCACAGCACTGGGATTATAGGTGTACACCATCATACCCAGTTTCGAAGCTGGCCCTGCATGTGGTACTAGAATCGAACTCAGGTCCTTAAGCTTTCCAGGCAGGCACTTAGACCACCGAGCTATCTTCCCAGCCTATGGTACACGAAGAAAAAGTTTAGACACAGGGGAGAAAGCATGTGAAGATGGAAATAGAGGCTGGAGTGGAGGGCCTACAAGCTGAGATCATGGATCTCAGGGATCATCAGCAACAGAAAAAATTGAGAAAGGAAGGGTACTTTGCTAGAGCCCTTCAGAGAGAGAGTGGCTGGACAGCCCGTGATCTCACTTCTTCCCTCCGGACTGTGGAAGGACAAGCTCTTGTTGCTCTAGTCACCCAGCCTGTGGTACTACAGTAGAGCAGCCCGAGGAGATGGATGTAAGAGTAAGAGCAGGACAGAAATGACCAGAAGCTTTGTAGCCTTTCCTACCCCTGGACCTCGACAAGGACCAGCTCCAGGCTCCTCAGTCCTCCTGGACAGTCGTTCTGCAGATCAAACCAGGGGAAGGGAGAAGGGAATAGAAACTCAGGCCGGAAGAGTGATGTGGGTGAAAGGCAGAGCAGACATAAAAGGAGTCTTGTGAAATACTGAGAAAAATAAAAAGAGATCTTGCTAAAGACTCCGGGTTCACTCAGATGTGAAAAATTTATCTTGAAATCACTTTCGGTTTGGTGGCCTTTTTTTTTTTTTCTTCAGTAGTAGGGATTAAACTAAGGCCTTCATACTGAGCTACATCCCCAGTCCTTTTTAATTAATTAAAAATTGATTATTTTAAATTAATTAAATAGATTAATTATTGATTGATTTTTTTTTCTTTTTTAAATTCATTTTAATGAGAAGCCCTTCAGGGTCAATGAGGATTTAGGACATAAGAGAACCTGTGCTGTAATGTCCTATAACTCAACAGTGTCCCAAATTTTCTGTTCAAGGAGATTATGGGACCACAGAGGAAAGGGATAGATGATGTACAGTGTACCTAAGGAGAGTCAACTAGAGAGAAAAATTCTCTCAGGCTTTCACAGAGAGCAAACTGATCAAGCAATGGCTGTGACTCATCCAGATGGCTGACACTGACAACAGTTCTACAAAGCCCTGTACATGATTTCAAGATAAATTCTGAGGAGATTTGACTGAACTTGGAAGATACAAAAGCTACATGTTTTGTTATACAGCTCTTACACAAAAGATTAACCACAAGGCATAAAAAGTAAAGCTAGATTAGTATGCTAAGCTATAAAAGGCTTAAATCAACAGCTTCTGACATAGCCAGTTCTGCCAATAACCCACTACAATTATGGAATATTGGACTATGTATACAGCAACTTTCTCTTAGTTCAATGAGAAGAAATTTTTGTACCAATAATGATTAGAAAAATTATCATGTCTGCATCCTGTACTCTGAATAACTAATACAAGGACAAAAATATGCATTGTATTAATTATTGGGGATGTACTACTAACACGTTTTGAAACTGTCTCACTGTTATTTCTTATTAAAAGCAATAAAAAAATTAAAAAATGAAAAAAATAAAATAGCAATGAAACAGTTTCAAAATAGGTTAGTAGGACAGTTACAATAATTAATACATTACATATTGTTATTTCTGTAATAGTTATTCAGAGGACAAGATATAGACATGCTATCTTGTCTAAACTATTGACTGATTTAAAGACAAGTTCTTGCTAGGTTGATGAGTGGCCCCGGATGGCCTCCAGCTGTGACCTTCCGGCCTGGTCTCCCTGCTGCTTCTGTGGGCTTTAGACACATAGATGCTCCAGCCAGAGCAGATATCTGTGCCCGGGGCTCTATGAGTTTCACTCTCCACATCCTCCACCCCAGGGCTTCCTGCTGAGCAGGCACTGACCAAACCTGGTGGAGGCGTCCCTTCCTGACCCTACACAAACTCTATTAGGAGAAGGCAGTTTCCAATGAAAAATAGAAGCTAAGCAGCTAAACTTGGCTAAATGGCCAAGCTTGGATTGCCTGTGACTAGCACAGAGATAGATGCTAAGAAGCCCCAGGTAAGTTTCAGCAATGGTTTGTGGCCTCAACGCTTGCTGCCTAGGATAATAGCAGCTTTGTTACCCTGGAGGAGATCTGACCAGCATGTGCTTCCAGTCAAACAAAAATAACTGACCAGCATTTCTCAAAGCTGTTAAAGTCATTAAAAATAAGCAAAGTCTGAGAAATTGTCATAGCCCAAAGGAACCTAAGGAAGCATAAGAAAAAAGGTAACAACAGAGTGAGCTCTGGAGCTTGCCAGCATTACCCCAGCTCTGTCACTTTCAAGCTACGTGGGCCTGTATTCACTGGCTGGGCCTCAGTTTCATCTGTAAAATGGGAATACTACTAGTTCCCATTTGGGAGGGTAGTTGTGAGGATTAAGTGAGTTCACATAGAATGTGACACCCTTGAAACAGCCACAAGACAGACTGAGTGCTTAATAAAATTTGGTTCTTGGCTAGGCATGATGGTGCACGCCTTTGATCCCAGTATGCCAGAAGCCTAAAGCAGGAGGCAACTTAGCAAGTCTCTAACTCAAAATTTAAAAATAAAAAGGGACCAGGGAATGCAGCTCAGTGCAAAGGCCCTGGGGTTTAATGTTCAGTACCACACACAAAAGATAATAGATAGATAGGCAGATGATAGGTAAATGTAAATATAGAGATATAGTATAGATAGATATGTAAGGATGTGTGTGCATGTGTGTGCGTGTGTGTGTGTGTGTGCGTGTGCGCGCGCGCGTGGACTCTCACAGATGGATTTTTCTTCTTTTCTTCTTCTTCTTCTTCTTCTTTTTTTTTTTTTTTTTTTTTGGTTTTCACCATGAATTGTCTTTATTCTGTATGCATCCACATTTCAGCATTTAGTAGTTCTGGACAGTCGGAAGGTGCAGCAGGGGCCAGCACGCCAGGCCACCAGCCCTGGGATCCGCCGAGCCGCTCCCTTGTGCCTGCTGAGCATGAGAAGCGGCAGCACCAAAGCCAAAGTCCACGCCGGCCGGGTTCTTCTGTTCCAGTTCTCAGACTGTGCACTGGACCCAAATGGAGGCAGGGACTCCTGAACGAAGGCCCGAAACCCTGCGTGAACCTTCTTCAGCTCCGAGGTGAGGTGAGTGGGGAAGCAGGAACAATCCAGATGGACTGCGCGCGCTTACAGTTGTCTTCGTGTGGCCTCACTTAGTCTGCCCACCAGGGACCTGGGCACTGGCAGGTCTGCGTGACCCTCTGTTCACCTCATCACACCTGAGCCGAGACATCGGCTGATGGTGGCAGCAGGCGGCAGCCGGGCCCGGTACTCCTTTCCCAGGCTGGTGGAGAATGAAGGACTGTGGTTCCAAAGCTAAAAGAGGGAGGTCAGAGACTCTCTCCAACCTTACCTGATGGCTTCTGGCCAGAGGAAGGAAGGGGCGTGGACAGTGCTGAAGGTGACAGGTGACAAAGAGGAAGAGGAAGAGGAAAAGCAGCGCCCCTCAATCAAGGTGGGGGAGAGATGGCGAAAGTGCTGAATTCCTCACTGAAGGCCAGTTTCAGAGGGGGTTGGAGGGTTACAATCTATGCTTCAGCCAAGGGTGGGAGTGGAGGAGAGTGAGACACGTTGATGGCTTGGAAGGGGTGTCACTTAAGACAAAAAAAAAAAGAAGCCAGGGTGCAGGCAAAGCACCTCACACACAACAGTAGTCCCACAGGCGGCAACCTGAAGCCTTCACATCGACTCAACCAGCCGCCCAGGCCAGGGCTCCAGGTGGCGGAGGCAGGGCAGGGAGGGGGAAGGTGGCACCTGGGCTGTGAAATCAGCAGCAAGGTGATTGTGTGGTGTGTCTTTTCAGTTGAGATGTGCCCATCAGCCCAGATGGGGATCAATTTAAATATACTTTCTTGATTCTAGAAGTTCAACTACATGGACGGTGGTTATACCTGACAGGATGATTTGTTATAGCACAACTTATATATCAAATGGACAGAAAATTAGTATCATTTACAGTATTTTAAGGTAAGCTGCCTTGAATGGGAGTTTTCTTTCCAGTACTTTGAGGTCTGCAAGACATAACTGGAAAATTTACTACTGTGGAAAATGAAGACTGTTTAAATCAAATTGGGGTGGGGGCCCGGTGGGGAGGGCCTGGGGGGCTAATTGCTGTAACACTGTCCTTCGGGTGGCTGAGGAAGTTTCATATTTTCTTTAGACATCATTAAGCGCCAAAGCTCTTGCAGAACAACTTTGGTGCTCTGTGAGTTCTGCCATTCTGCTAGCGCTGATATGGCTCTGGGCCCACCACTCTGTTAGAACCATTAACTCCATTCATACTAACTTTTGTTACAGATCTGACAAAGGGGGGTGCTTCTGGGTGTTAGGTACACATTCTATTTCAAGGCTGTATATTTGGTTTTCATAAATTGTTCTTGGAGGCCCAATTACCATCCCTGTCCATCTTGTGTCGTCTCCTTGTCATCTTCTAGAGCCCAGCTAACTGTGCCGTCTCCTACTCCTTTCTGGCCTTCTTCGAGTTCTTCCAACAGTGGAAATTGCTAGGGACTTTTACTCCCGAGCCTGTGCTGGCTGGCATCTTGCCTCTCACAGATGGATTTTCAATCACTGCTAAGCTTTTTGGCTAAGATCAAGAATAGATGGGCCGGCGAGATGGTTCAGTGGTCTAAAGCGCCTGCGTAGGAAGGCTCAGGCAACTGCAGGGACTGCGGTTCGATTCCCGGCACCACATGCTGCGCCAGCGCCACCACCAGGGCAGGCTGAGCCAGCCACAAAAATAAATAAAGAAACAAACAAACAAACACAACAAGCAAAACAAATAAAAAAAAAAGAATAGATGGATTTTCATGTAGTACAAGAACGGACCTCAACCCAGGTACACAATAGGACATAAAGTGTTGCTATTATAATGCAACATTTATATTTATTTTTAACAGCTATATTTAAAAATACATATACTGTATCAGCAAATCTTCCAGTGCAGAAGAATAAGTAATATAGGTCAATATTCAGACTTCAAGGAGGGAAGTGGTACTCGCCAGGCTGTACACAGTGACCTCCAAAGAGCACAGTGTGAAAAGGAGGAAAAAGAAACTATACAGCACAGAGCCTGGCAAATGTTGCCTCAACCTGCTGAGCAAGGTCCATGTCAGCAGTGGGAGGTCATGTTGACATTTGTCCTGTTGATGCATTGTGATAAAATGACACTTTACCCTGTGGCCTTCCTTCCTATAAGCCCAAGGCCCAGTCATATTGTGAGGAAACATCAGACAAACCTTAACTGGGGGCGGGGACAGTCTAAGCAATTCCTAACCAGCTCTCCTCAAAACTGTCAAGGTCACCAGGCATGGTGGCACATGCCTGCGATATCAGAACTGGGAGGCTGAGACAGGAGGATCACTACGAGTTCAAGCTATATAGTGAGACCTTGTACCAAATACATAAATTAGAAAAAAAAAATACAGAATATCTGAGAAACTGTCATAGCCAAGAGGAGCCTAAAGAGATGTGACAACTAGAAGTAATGTGGTAGGGTGGGATTCTTGAATAAACAAGGAAGATTAGGCCAAAATTAAGGAAATATGAATAGAAAATGAACTTTAGTCAATAATAACATACTAACATTGATCTTGGCCAGGGATTTAGCTTAGTGGCACAGCACCTGCTGGGCAAGCGCAAGGTTGTAAGTTTGATTCCTAGTACATGAAAAAAAATGGTCCATTAATTGGTATAAATATATATCATACTAATGTGAGATGTGGGTAGGAGGGTACACTGAGTATGAAGTATATGGGAACTTTGTTCTGTGTTCACAGTAATTATATATATATATATATATATATGTATATATATATATAATTTGTAAGATTACAAATTATATAATTCGTATATATATTTCTTCTTTTTAAAAGCTAAAGTTCACTTTTTTTATGTTATGGCCAGCTCAGCCTGCCCTGGGAGTGGGGCTGGCACAGCATGTGGTGCCGGGGATCAAACAGCGGTGCCTGTGGTTGCCTAAGCTTTCCTAAGCAGGCACTTTAGACCGCTGAGCCGTCTTGCTGGCCCTAAAGTTCACTTTTTTTTTCCTGTATTAGGACAGGGTCTACAGGGTCTCTCTACATAGATCCAGACTCTTAGTGAACCTCCTGTTTTCAGCTTCCCAAGCGCTAGAATTACAGGTGTCTGCCACCATGCCCAGTCTCAGTCGCCATCTCAACTTGCACTACCAGGCTGGCCCTCTAAAGTTCACTTAATACTACTGGGCATACACACTATTGTAATAAGATAAACAATAATCTACAACCTCTGTGTGTGTGTGTGTGTGTGTGTGTGTGTGTGTGTGTGTGTGTGTTAGTAACGGTTGAATCAAATCCAGGGCTTTTACACCAAGCTACATTCCCTAGATATTTATTTATTTACTTATCTACTTATTGTCTTTTTGAGACAAGGTCTCACTATACAGTTCAGGCTGGCCTTGAGCTTGAGCTTACTTTGCAGCGCAGGCTGGTCTTGAACTTGCAACGATCTTCCACCTCAGCCTCCCAAGTGCTGGGTTTACAGGCATGCACCATGCCTAGCCCTTTAAAACAAAATTTAAACAGAATCTAAGTTGCTAAGTTGTCCTGGCTGGGCTAGAACTTGTGATCCCCTGCCTCAGCCTCCCAAATGCTGAATGATAGGCATGTGTCACCACCCCTGAGCACCCAGATTTTGTCCTTAGATGACCTTGGTCATATCTTTAAATTCTGCTTAGTATCCTTTCACCCAGGTAAAGGGGGTTTGTAAAACAATACGAATAATAACAACAGCTAAGAACATTTACTCAGCACTTCCTATGTACCAGACATTGTTCAAAATGATTCACCTGAATTAATTCATTTAATCTGCACAATAACTCTATGAGGAAGATACCAATATGATTTCATTTTCCAGAGTTCTTCTAGCACTCAAGCTGTAGGAAACACAAGGCTTCCTGCCCTTTCTCTGAAGGTTCATCTCAAAGTGAGTGTTTCTGGGAGGACTTTCATGAGCTCTGAGGTCCAGCAGCCTAGGTGGAATCCTAGGTCCACCCCCAGTAGCCATGCAACTAGACACAACCACCTCTCTCCAGCTCCTGCTTTTTTTCAAGAGTGGTTACTCTCAACCTTGCAGAGATTTTGTGACCAGAAAGAGCAGGAACAGGTGTTGAGTAAGTTTATCTCTTTGATTTATAATGGCCAAGTTTATACTCTCAAAATTGGGATTAGGGATGAAGAGACTGCATTTCTACATGTAGACACAGGTGGTCAGGTTCCCAGCCATAGCCTGCCCTCTCTAAGATCTGCTCTTCTCTCCTCTTTCTGAGACCTGCTCAGGGATTAAGAGCTGGGAGAGCCATCTGAGAAAGGATCACAGGGAACCATGTGCTGATTCCTAATCAGGCTTCTGTTCAATTGAAGGAGTAGACTGAACTAGCACTGCTCTCGTGGCAGAAGGATATACTGCATTACACACCTTGGTTTGTGGGGAACCTCATGGGCCCCACCTATGAAATGGGATAGGGCCAGCCAGATAGTTCAGTGGACTTAAAGCACCTGCTTAGGCAGACACAAGGACTGGGGTTCGATCCCTAGCATGCGGTGCCCATCCTGTTCCCAGAGTGCATTGAGGCTGCGATGAGACTGGGCGTGGTGGCACACACTTGAGAGAGAGAAACGGAATAATAGAGCCTACCCCACAGATAATACTCTCCAGCTGGAGACTGGTATGTGGCAAACGTCAATAAAATCCACTTGAATCTGAGATGCCTAAGTCATGTTACAGCCACTTAATTTCCTTATCTATAATGGTTCATCTTGATTGGGAACTTTATTACCTTGAGAGACACCTAGAAGGTTAGTAAAGGGCAATTCTCTGGGTGTCAAGTTAGGTCATGGGTTTTGATCTTGGGGACTATGTCCTGGGCCGCCTCCTCCATAATGCTCTTCCTGCTCCCTCTGACTCCAGCTCCTCTCGAGTGAGTAGCACCACTCCCTTCTGCCACATTTCTGCCTTGGAGCCAGATGACAATTGGACTGAAATCTCTTCAACTGAGCCAAAATAAAACTTTTCTGCCAGGGGCTGGGGAGATAGCTCCATGACACAAGTGTCTGCCTGGCAAGTGCAAGGTCATGAGTTTGTCAGTGTTCTGTCTCAGCAATGGAAAGTGACTACTAGCACAACGCCTCTTTGGCTTAATGTGAGGCACCTAGTGAGATGAGTCAGGACCATAGAAAACCCTCAATAAAAGATAGTTATGTTTGCTACATCATTTTAAATTTCTGTTAGTCTTAGGCCCCAAGAATTTCAACAGTTCTCTAATCCTTAGGTGAAGGATCTCTCGGGGCCATTCCTATAAGAGTGGATGAATAAATAAGCTTGGTAAGTGCTCCCTTCCCCTTCTAACTTCCTGGCTGGCACAGATCAGGGACTCACTCACAAGCCTCCCTGCAACCGCCCCCTCTCCCACCTCTCAACTCCAGGCCTGTGCTGCTTCACAGCAACTGCAGCTGTTTCCCATTAGGCAGCCGCCCTGGTCAACCTTTATGGACAAAGGGCTTGGTCAGTCAGGTTCAAGGCCTTTCCTTTATTGGTTGCTCTTCGGGAAGCACATAGGCCACATCTGTTCTTTGTTTCATAGCTAATGATGACAGAAAAACAAGAGCTGATCTGAATGGCAAAATTGAGAAAGTTAGAGTTCTCTCAGGCTGGTTCTGACTTTCTGGGAACAGGAGATGTGACTGGTGGAGACTGTGGCAACTCCTAGGACTTCTATGCTGAACGCAGGACCAGGACACCAAGGCCTGAACCACCAGGAAAGAAACTTCAGCCAGAGGTGATTTCCTGTCAGGAAGGGAAAGGGAGATACAGTCAGCCTCAGCTTTTCACAGATGATATCAGTGAGTAACACCCACTGTGGAGATACCCTCAGGTGCTATAGTGATCTCAGGTTCCCTGGGGACAGAGGACTGGGCACAGAGGGGAGACTCATCAGCCCGACAGAGAACACAGGGAGCAGAGCATCAAGCCGGGAAAGTTTCTTTCCCACTGTGTACCTGAAATATTCAGTCATAAAAAGAAAGCAGCAAAACCATTAAGACGTGTGACCACATTCTTTTTCCTCTTCTACAGAGCAGTGAGAAGTGTGGCAAGCAAGGCTGGGGCAGAACACACCCTGTGAGGTGTCCCTGGCTGAGAAACCTGTGTGCCAGGGTGAGGCCGAGAAAGGAAACTGACGACTGCTTGGGGGCAGGAAAGTCCCTGCAGTGGGGGCTGGTGGTGCAGCTTCCGAAGGCAGTCACAGCGCACCCTCCTTCAAAGAGGACAGCCTTGTGTGGATCCAGGTGCACTCTGCCTCGTTAGCCCCAACAAGGAGCTTTTACCATAGATGGTGCCAGAGAACATCTGAGGACGCCCCTGGGCACCCCACAAGTATTTACATCTCATTTATTCCACTTCATGGGGAATCAGGTGCAGGGTGATTACATTCATTCACTATACAAAGAAATCAGTCCAGGCCTAGAGATAGTAAGTAACTTCCTCAATTTATAGGATCAAGAAGTAGCTCAGACCTAGCCACAATCTTTCAACCCTGAATCTGATTTACTTTGCGTCTTGAGTGCATGAGTTCTGTGTGCAGAACTCTAGTCACCATCATCTCCCACTCCTCCCTCATAGAAGAAGGCTGAGCCACCAGCAGCTGCAGTTTGTGCGAGCAGCCAGCTTCAGGCTGCAACTCGAATCCAGGGCTTTTTCCACAACACCAGCTGGCTGCCTTCCCATGCACCATATCTGGAAAGAGTGACTCAGGTTGCAGGAGGCTGATCATGTCATCCTTGTGTACTGAAGCTGTCCTGTGGCTTACAAAGCACATCAAAGTGGGAATGTGTGGCCCTGGCTTTCCCCAGGCCTCTCTTAGTAAAGGTCATGATGTTTGTGAAAATATGAGCACCCTCGTGTCTGGCTGACAGGAAAGGGTTTCAAAGACTGTGCCTGAGATAAGCCTGACTTCAGGGGCTGTGCTGCAGAGGAGAACCATCTGCTTGCACTCACCCTTCTGGAATGAGAATTCAGAAGCTGCCTGCCTTGCTGTCCTGTTTGGCTTTGGGCAGTTCTGCTTGCCACTTCTCTCACTTTTCTCACCTACCTGGGGTCCACCCTAACAAAACATCCTGTCTTCCAAAAAGGTGGAAACAGGAGGAAGTTCTGACCTAAAGAGACTGTTTTGTTTTGTTTTTTTGTTTTGTTTTTGTTTTTTGTTTTTTGTTTTTTGGAGTGAAACTATAGTATAGAAAATATAGCAGAGATGCTTTCTGATCTTGCTCCACAATGGTGACTTGGTGGCTAAAGTGAGTATTTCCAATCCTATCTCCACAGAGGATTCCAATGTCCCCTCATTTCCTGGGGCTCTTGATTCCAGATTCAGAACCCTAGAAGTGCTTACCTGCTCACAAATCCCTCTGCTTTCTCTGCCCAGATCAAGAGGCCAGCCACACCTCAGCAACTTTCTAAGGCAGGAACAGGAAATGATGCTCCTGGCCAGCTGCTTCTCTTCTCTTAAACCCAACAGGTAAAGTTTGTGGAGAGGCTCAGAAACAAGATGGTTGCACCATAGCTGACCTCGAGCTGCTCTCTGCTCTGCATCTCTTCTGTGGTTAGGGTGTTCTGTAGCACAGAGCAGAGGTAGATGAGAAAAGTGGCAGTGCCATCTGACACAGAGCTCTCCACAAACAGGACAAGGAGTACGGGCACTTCCGTCTTCTCATTCAACAGGGGTAGGAGTGGATGGCTCCTCTCTGTAGAGCAGCCCCGTAGTCAGATTCATCCCAGAAACAGCTTTGAAAGTCTTTCCTGTGAGCCAGTTACCAACCAACTCCCATTGCACCACATCAGGCAGCCTTTGCAGGCCACCAGATGTGAGACAGTCACTGTCATTGCTCCCACGGAGGCCCACATAGGCTGATCCTGGGCTGAAAAATCAAGGGTCTTGGTAGCGAACATCAGTTGGGCATATGAGCAGAGCTTCCCGCAAATGAGCTAGACACATGTTCTACAGTGGTTTGTGTTTGCTTGTGTGTTTGTTTGTTCTCAAATCTGGGTCTAGGCTGCCATTTGGCTCCCAGTGATGTATGTGTTGGGTTGGTCAACATTTACTCCTGATAGATGGAGTGACCAGATGGCACAGACTTAACCTTCTGAAGTGTCCCCTACAAATGTGAGTACCAGACACTTCCCCACCGGAGGCAGACAGAAACTCCTCTTTAGAGTTTGCTCTCTTTGCTCCCAGCTCAATAGAGCCTGTGGTCAGATAGACTATAAGGTCAACCACGGGGAGGGTGACATTCTCTTCCTGAGGCCTGGCTGAGTCACCAAGTCACCAGTCCCTTCAACTAGAAAAGCAGAGTCATGGCAGCAAGGTGAGAGGACTGGAGTTGGAGTTTCCAGAGCGCTTGTGAAGATGTGACTTAGGAAACTTTCAGAAATACTGGGGAGGGAAACTATGCATTTAAGATAGGAAGGAAGCATAATTTCATTTTAGAGGTGGTAATCAACATAGATTAATGATGTATGCAACACACTCATTTCATGGGGGAAGAGCCGAAGCAGTAGGGGCCTCAGACAGGGAGAGCCCAGGAGAGAATCTGCTGCCTGAGGGACACGTATAACCCCCAGGAGGCATCAGTCACCCAGAAGCCCTTGGGATCTTGTGAGGAGTTTTTATTTTATTTTGTCTTATCTTGTCTTGTTATACTAAGGGATTGGACCCAGGATGCTAGGCAAATGTCTAACACTGAGGTACTTTGTTTTGTTTTGCTTTTTTTCTTTTCTGTGGTACTGGAGGTTGAACTCAGGGCCTTCTGCATACTGGGCAAGCACTCTACCACTGAGCTACAGCCTCCGACCTCACTGGGTACTTTTATAGCCCATTTAAAAAATGTTTATTTTAAGACAGATTTTCACTAGGTTGCCCAGCCTGACCTTGAACCTCCAGCCTCAGCCTGCCAAGCATCTGGAATTACAAGCAAGCACAACCACTCCTGGCTTGTGAGGAGTTCTTCACAGCTGCCTCTGCCCAGACATTGGGCAAAGATGGTCTAGAGAATAGATCACACAAGTGCCTTCTTCCCAACATATCATAAAGTGATCAAAAGTAACTTTTGAAGCCCGGCATGGTGGTGCACGCCTATTATCCCAGCACTTGGGAGGCTGAAGCAGGAGGACTGGTGTGAATTCAAGACCAGCCTGGGCTACAAAAGTGAGCACAAGGCCAGCCTCAACTGCACAGCGAGAGCCTGTGTCAAAAAGACCAAAAAAAAAGTAACTTTTGGAAAAAGCTAACCAGAGGCAACCAAACAGAAATAGTACAACACTGGACTGCAAGGTGAGTGACTAGCGGAAAGAAGCAGAGAAGCCCAGAATAGAATGTTAATTATCTCTTTCTCTACACATAGCCGAAACAGAAAGCAGGGGAGGAGAGGGAGAAAACCCAGGAAATGTCACCAGGTACCTCAAATATTTCAACTTGGCACAAATTGGCCAGAAGGCTGGGTAGGTATCTGGGAGAGTCTAGGAAGTCCTGGAGAGGACGTGACCCTGACACTATTGTGAAAGACAGTGGCTCCTGGGGAACAGCTGGACTTGTCTTTTTTTAGGACTCTTGGCTGCCTGAGGGCATGAGCCACAGCCCAGCAGAAGGGCGCAGAGGTGCTTCATGGGTTGGACTCCAGTGGGGAACACCAAGCTACATTCAGGAAAGGAAGTGGATCCCATTCCATGTTTCATCTGTCTCTGAAACCCTGTCCTCAGTAAAGTAGGAAATAAGTCCCACTGGTTCCAGTCTGGTACTGAGGGAAGGACTGCAGAAAAGGTGTTGAAAAATAATGCACCCTCATGCTGTCAAGAATGAGATGACCCAATTAGATTTATTCATGCATCATTCAAGGAGATAACATGAAGTGAAGATTCATGAGTAGATTTTTTGAAAAAAGGAATGACAAGTAGGAGGCAGGGTAGGAGAAGAAAGAGAAGGAACATGAGCAAGAATCACATTAAAAAGACCAACATCCAGACTGACAGAAATCATTCCAGGCACTAAAGAAAATGCTTAAGAGTGCTTCACATTGGGCCGGCGAGATGGTTCAGTGGTCTAAAGCGCCCGCTCAGGAAAGCTCAGGCAACTGTAGGGACTGCAGTTCGATCCCCGGCACCACATGCTGCGCCAGCCCCACCACCAGAGTAGGCTGAGCCAGCCATAAAAGAAAGAAATAAACAAACAAACAAACCAACAAGAAAACAAATAAATAAAATAAAAATAAATAAGAAAAAAATAATAAATAAACTTTTAAAAAAAAGAGTGCTTCACATTATAGAATCAATAACAATGCTTAGTATTTAATTAATTGCAGCCAGACATGATGGTGCACACACACTTGTAATCCCAGAACTCAGAAGGCTAAGGAGAATCTCAGTGAGTTCAAGGTCAGCCTAAATGATACAGTGAGACCCTTTCTTGCCCCACCCAGAAAGCCCTATTTATGTTGTACTAATTTAATATCTATACTGATTGAATAATTAATAAATTAATTTAGCATATAATTTTAAATATTTAATGATTTTGAAAATTGATAAAACAAGAACCTCAAGCAGGGATAAGTTGATAAGTTAAGTTAATGAAAATAAGTTCAGAGCCCATGGAAAAAAAAAATTAAGGATAAATATAAGAGCTTTCTAGAGCTATAAGAAAAGTTAGCAAAGGGCTAGTGAGATGGCTCAGTGGTCTGAAGCACCTGCTTAGGCAAGCTTAGGCAATAGCAGGGACCTCGGTTTGATCCCTGGCACCACATGCTGTACCAGCTGCACCCCTAGGGCAGGCTGAGCCAGCCATAATATTAAAAAAAAAAAAAGAAGAAGAAGAAGAAGAAAAGAAAAGTTAGCAAAGAAGCAAAAACATTCTGACTCAGAAGAACAACTTGGGACAATTATACTAAACATGGAGTAAAATGACCCAAGAAGATAACAATTCACAGAGCACAAGCTCAAATAGTGTGACATAATCATTTAAGATTTGATTACAAGGTGAACTTTCCTTTCTCCTACTGCCCCCAAATCCTAGTGCAAATACATAGGAAATCTTAATAAAATAAAAACATTTAAAAGGATAGTCCAACCGAAAGAGGGAAATCTCCAAGGACAGAGGTGTAAATGGGGGCAGAAGCTGCCGGCCCACAGGGGCCTTGGAGCAGGTGAGCTGTGCTTACAGTCGCTGTGAGGCCTGAGCATCGCACATGCCCGGAAGCCACAGTCCTGGGGGTGGGAACATGCTGCCCCTCATGAGGAGGGTGGCCTGCAGCTGCAACTGAACACCAGCGCTCTGCCCAGCTCAGGGTAGAAACAGAATCAACAGACCTGGTCTGCTAGGCTAAGAGTTGGTCTGAAGCCAAAGCTGTGTCCCGGAGGACAACAATGGAACCTCCTTTGCCAGAATCCTCCTCCAACACCCAGAGAGAAGAAGTCCCAAGGAAGATGAGCTCATAGACAACAATCTAAACATCTGTAAGAAAGACTAACAATATCAACAGCAGTTTTCCAGACCTCCCAAGGCAAAATTTACACTTAAAGAATAGACACAGCTATAACAATTTGGAGGAGATTTTTAAAATATATATATAAATCTTGAGAACTATATAAATGCATAGTCACTATAAAGGAGAACAGGTAGCAGTGAAATAAAAATAGGAAAATACATTACGAAGTAAAATAGCAGTAACTAATAATTATTGAGAGAACTGAACATAGTCTTATACATATTTTTTAGGTGTGGGAGGGTTTAGTAGATAAGTCCATTCATGTGTGTACCTGGAAAACTATTTGGAAGTACAGACACTGAGTTGTACGTGGTGGTTAACTCTGAGAAGGGATTAGGGATTTATTTTCTTCCTTTTGCTCATCTGTATATTCTAACTTTCTTTCTAACTTTTTTTTTTTTTTTTTACAGTGAAAATGTAATATTTTTCTTAAGGGAAAAATCACTAAGGGATATATCTTAATTTTAAATGATAGGAAGTTGGCAGTAGTCTATGTTACCATGTGTAGAATTTCCATGTTAATCCAGGAGAAACAAGTGAAATTTTGCCATAGCATATGAAATAGTTTGATAATTTTTTAAAAATCTATTTATTTATTTGGTATAGGGTCTCACTATGCAGCTCAGACTTGTGGTGATCCTCCTGTCTCGGCACTTGGATTATAGGTATGTGCCACCACGCCTGGTTTCCCTGGTCAACATGGCACACCTGGGCTTTAGGGTCAGCACAGCATGCAGTACTGGGGATTGAACACAGGTCCTTGCACTTGCCAGATAGGTACTTAGACTGCTGAGCTATCTCCCCAGCCTAGTTCAATAAATTATAAAAAAATGTTTAAAACGTATTTTGGGTGGACTAGATTCATCTAGAATGAATGTCACATCCAAAAAAAATTCATTTCGAAGAGAATAAAGCAGCCATTGTGTAGACTGGCCACAACGAGGTCCAGCATGGAGCTCCTACAAGCAGAGCAGGGAGATACACCATATATAACCAGGCCAGGGGCAGAGGACACCAGTGTCACAAGTCACATGGGCAAGGGCTTGACATTCTAGGCCTGGACTGAGGATCAACCTGCTTTTCACATTAAAAATTATGTGGATCTCCTGACTGACCAGAAACAGAGCTCTTGACCTAATGATGACCAGTGAGCCTCCTGAGCAACTCAAGGAGTTCAATGATCTATAGAACAAGTTCTAAAACAAGTATTTTCCAATTGCAGAGAAATGCATTTTCCCTAACCGCCACAGGGAAAGTTCCAGAAGGAATAAGTCATCACTCCAGGATAAGCAGGCTACTTTTGCCTGCTCCATGGCCCCCTCCTTCTCTGGCAGGGCTGGTGTCCCATGGATATGACTGTGGCAGACAGAGCCTTCTGGGGTCATTCTCATTCTCTGTGTGCCAATGGATTGGCCGTGGGTAGCCACCACCAAGGCCGTGTTGCTGGCGCTACCTCACTGCTGGTGTTGGCCATTACAGATACAACTCCCAGGTTTTTGCACTCGCTGTTGCTGCCCAAGGCTGATATCGTCTGAACTCTGACCTTGGCTGTTACTGCCAGATATCATGTATTTGTGCCAATCTGACCCAAGAGCAGCTATCCTCAAAGTACTGGACTTTCTCAACCAGAAAACCAACCTGATATTCTGAATTGTTGGAAAGCAGCCTTTGGTTGCCATTTGCTGCGGAGATTTGTCTTTGAATGGTCTTTCTTAGAGGTGTAGCATGTACACAGCCTTCTGTCCTCACTCAAGATCTCTGTTGTCCACTGCATGTTTACATAGGTCCAAACTGACCACTGCCATTCTTTCCATTTTCTTATGGCCTCTCCTACCTAGAGCTGGTTCTGAAGTCATCAGTCAATATCGAACACCATCATCTACCTATGTGTGCTTCCAAGAGACTCTTCCTCATCAGTTTCAAACCAGAGCCTTCTAAAGTGGAATTAACATGTTATCCACCTGGGCATACTCATCAGGGGCCAAAGTCATCTTTGGCTTTTTCCCCCACTTAGGACTTGTGGCTAAAGATCAAACTGTAACACCCAGCTGAATGGAATCAGCATGGTCCTGGGTGAGAAAGGCCCAACTGTGGATTGTTGCCAGCAGTATAAAGCAAAAGTGATAGAGACGATGGTGTTTTCTTGATTTTCCTAGAGAAGCTCATCATGCTTTTTGTCCTGATATGAACTTGGCTGTTCTCATCATTGGAAAAGCTCAGGTCCTTTCTGTAGCTGAAGATGCCTGCAATTCTTTTGAAGGAAGCTCTTGTCCCTGTCTTGAATGTCAGTTCCTGGCGCCAGTGCAGATCCCGCAGGCTGCTGGCACAGATCCTACATCCCACAGTGACAGACTTTCTAGCTTCTGCCACTGATTTTTGGGTCTTCCCAGTACAGATCCTTGATACAGACTTGCATATGAGACAGTGTCATGCAATGGCTCTAGGCCTCCAGTTGTGGAGAACACTGCCATGGGCTCTAGGTCTTCAGCTGGACTTGAGTATAATATAGCCGTGGGATACAGGCCCTCAGGCTGGATTTTTGGGGTCTCTAGTATGTGGGCAGATTTCCCACTCTTTCTTCCTCTCTCTTTCTTTCTTTCTTTCTTTCTTTCTTTCTTTCTTTCTTTCTTTCTTTCTTTCTTTCTTTTCCAGAATCAGGCACTGAACTCAGGCCCTTATGTTTGCCAGGCTTATTCTACTGAGCTATCTCCTCAGCCCCACCTCATTCTTTCTGCATTTGACTCTGGGTTAATACTCCTATAAATTATGTGTCCTGTATTAAATATTTTCCCTTGTGTACTCTCACAACAACAGGGCTATAAACCTACTCTCCTAGGATCTTACAGCCAGCCCATAAAGTTCTCATTTCTCCAGGATGCATAGCAGATTCTTACAGAGCAGATACCAGCAACCCCATTTGGCATGCCAACTCATATCCCTTTCCCTGAGCACAATTGTGATCTGCCACATGACCATGATTTGTCAGACACACTCTGCCCTAGGCAGCCAAGCCTAGCCTGCTTATCTGAAACACTCACTTCCTATCACGGGACGTCTTCTATCCCCTAGAATTTCCTCACAAGGAATGCTCTTCAACAACCAAAGACAACCCAACCTACAATAAAGTGTTTGAATTAAACCAACAAGCTGCTCTCTTGAGTTTGTACAGGACTGAGTTTCTTTGGGAAAGAAAGCAGGCATGAGTCAATGTTTACTAAGCAAATCCATAAACAAAGATCTAGGATAGATATGCACTAAGTCGGTCTCTGCTATGGCTTGAATGTGTCCCCTAAAGTGCATGGGTTGGAAAAGTAATCTCCAGTGCAACAGTGTCAGAGGTGCCATGAGAGCTCTGCCCTGATGAGTGGATTAAAGTCACAATGGTGAGACTGAGTTTGTCGCCACTTGTTCTCTTGCCCTTCTGCCTTCTGCCCTGGGATGGCATAGCATAACTGTGAGTCCAGATCTTGTATTCTTGTACCTACCTTTATTCAGAATGATTGTAAGATAAAAAAAAAAAAAAAACATAAAGTGGTGTATTTTCAAGATGAAATGGTAAACTCTGAGGGGAAACTTACCAGCAGACAAAATTCATACACTTAAAAGGTCTATAGGCAAACAACACTTTAGGGAGACACACACTAGAGAGAAAGCCTTTGTAGAATGTAGGCCTGAGTATAGGGAGGGAAAAGAAAGGTATATTCTCTTAGCAACATAGTAACTTCATAACTACAAGGTCACATATGTAGAATCTTTAAACAAGAACATCTGCTTCTCTGAAAATCCCAAAGTAAAGAAAGATAATACTGCAGAGAAATCCAAACTCATGTTGGGAGGAGAACCAGGGCATTGTCTAATTAGGCAGTATCCAGAAAAGTTTGTATCCCCCACCATACCCAGCCAGCGGGCAAAAGGAGAAATGGACTTGGACGCCAGAAGTTAAAAGTCCTGTGGTGCAGCCCCCCACCATGTGCCTGTCCATCAGATAGCCAGCTTTACAAGGTCTGAATCCCCCCAAAGGGGAATCTGCTGCTGTGTGCCACTGAATGGACTGGCACATGTGTAAAACTATTGTTACTTTATGCACAAGATTCAGCACTGTGAAACTTTTATTCTTCTCCAAAGCCAAAAGGTTGGCATTTTCAATCAGGTCAGGACATCAAGGCAGCCGGGACAGCACAACGGAAGACAAGAAAGAGGACTTCCAGACGCGCTTCGGGAAGCAGCAAGAGGGATAGGTTGTGTGTGTCCAAGACAAGGGAGAATATCTTGAGAGGAGTTAATGGCACTGTGTCCTTTACTGTATTAAACTTAAAAAAGTTTAATAGTCACATTTTCTTAATCTTACCACATACTGTATATAGCGGGATTTCCTGTGATTCTTTATACAGCTTAATAATTTGCTAGATGGCCTCACAAAACCTGGAAGCACTTTGCTTACTATTACCAGTTGAGCAGAAAGAATGTATTTCAGGGAAAGTAAAACTGAGCCGTGGCATGGAGCAAAGCATGCAAGAAGAGCACGGAACTTCGGTGCCCCCGGCTTTACCACCACCCCTCCTCACCCTGCCATGAGTGCTCTTGGAGACTGATGGGTTCTCTTCGGTAGAAACGCTTGGTTAAATCCCTGGCAGTGGCACACCCCAACTCTGCCCCCTCCTCGATGCTCATTGTGGGGCGGAAAATTATTCATGTCTTGGTTTCCCTCCAAATGTCTTTGTCCTGAAGCTACCAGGGGACCCCGGCCACCTCACTGGTATGCAAGAGATGTTCAGGCCTCTCTGCAAGTGGAGACCAAGGTCATACTTACCACAGTTGGATAGACTGTGAAAGCAGTCTTTCCCCTTCATGAAGGAAGCCTCCGGCTGGGTTTGGAAGATACTCTCTGTTTGCCTGCCCTGTTCTAGTGCACGTTCATTGTCCCTATTATAAATGCCGTTTACTCTTCAGAATGTTGCCACTTGGGGACCAAAAGCTAGAAAATTGCACTAGAGATAAGATACGTTCAAGTGGAAAAGAACTTAGAAATCCAGAGGGGAACACAGCACCCTGTGGGGGTTTGGGGAGAGAAAACTTGGGCTCCAAGTATTTCGGGGGTTTCTCAGGATATGAGATTATTTGGGGTCACTGCAGCTGGTCTCCTTTCTTTGCCCTTCCTTGGCACACCCCTAACAGGGGGAAAATCGGCTTCCAGAGAGCAAAGCATTAGATACAGCATTTTTCTAGAAAGTCCTCTTTGGGGCTTGGTGTAGCTCCATGGTAGAGCACTTCTGTAGCATGATATCACACACACAAAAAAAAATAATAATAATAATGATAATGATAATAATAATAATAATAATAATAATAATAATAATAATAAAAGTATGTTTTCAGAGCTGATATATGAGTGCTTTTTTTCTTTTCTTGAGGTACCAACAATCAAGCTCAGGACATTGTGCTTGCCAGGCAGGCACTTATGCCACTGAGCTATCTCCACAGCCCCTTAAACGCCTGCCTGGCAAGTGCAAGGATCCAAGTTCGATCCCTGGTACTGTATGCTGCGCTGACTCCAGAACCAGGTGTGGTGGCACATGCCTATAATCCCAGCACTGGGCAGGCTGAAACAGGAGGATCACTATGAGTCCAAGCTATGTAGCAAGACCCTATACCAAAGAAATAAATAAAAGATTTTTAAAAAGAAAGAAAGAATGTTTGCATGGCTTAATAATAGCTAAAGATTAAATTGTTTTGTTTTATGGAGTCTCTAAGTAATTTAGTCTGGCCTTGAACTCACTGCAAAACTCCTGCCTCGGGTGTTTTCCTAGTGTTGAGATCACAGGCATACAGCCCCATGCCTGGCTCAAAAGTAATTTTTCAAGGTGGCATGAGAGCTATGGGTCTTAAACCTCTGAAGACCCAAATTCCTACTTGGCATCTACACTTACTACAGACTGCCAAGCTAGGCAAAAAATAGCTTAGGGCTAAGTGTACCTGTGTGTGTGTGAGTGTGTGTGTGAGTGAGACAGAGATAGATAGAGACAGAGACAGACAGAGAGACAGAGAGACAACTGGAGGGTATGTCTGACTATACTTCACTTAGGAGCCCTACTGCTTGGGCCATCCCTCTGCCTCACTGCCTCCTCTCCCTCACAGCTCCTACCATGCCCAAGCTCCTGGCCTCTGTGGCTGAGCTGCCCCTACACAACAGCAAACCGCGGAAGGCTCCTCGATCCCCAGTGCATATCTCTGCCTCTGTCCTGCAGTAACAGGCAAGCACTGAGAGTAACGCTGTTGTGCTCAACCTGGAGCGCTAGTGACTTCCTAGGTCTTTGTTATTTTCTTTTTCTGTTTGTCTTAGGACCATGGGCTGTTGCTCCAATTCCAGTGGGGAGAGTTGTCCCCAAAGCACACTGCAGATTTAGGGGTTTCCCTCTCTGTGTTCTCAGGTCTAGCACATTGGATCCTGGAGGCCTTGAGAAGGAAGGTAGGCACAGGGCGGCAAATTAGAGCTGAATTCTGGGACTCTGTGGAGAGGGCAGGTAGGGAATCCCCACACCTGGGCTGGAGGGCTGTGAAAGTAGGCACATCCACAGCACCCCTGTCCAATGGCACCTTTCTGTGTCTTATCAAAAAATTTTTTTTGTTTTGTTTTGTGTTGTTTTTTGAGATAGAGTCTTGCCATATAGTCCAGGCTAGCCTCAAACTTACCATATGCTCAGGCTGGCCCTAAACTGTTGATCCTCCTACCTCAGTGTCCCAAATGCTGGAATATAGGCACTGTGTCCAGTTCACAGAAAAATTTTTAAAAAGTCAAAGCATTGTTCTAAAAGAAGGGATTGTGAAAGAGTTTTCTGGGGATGATAGGCTTGTTCTGCATCATGATGGTGGGATACATGGATTAGAGCTCATAGAGCTATAGATGAAGCTGTCAAGTTTGCAACATTGTTATAAACTTTTTAGAAGAAAACATGTCTTTTGTACAAATAGAGTGAATATACACCAAAAATGTATATAGCAAATGAAAGGCCCAGCAGGATGGAAAAGCTGACTCAAAGATAGTGAAGGAGGCTAGACAGGTGGCTCAGTGGTAGAACATTTGCTAAGCATTTGCCAGACCCTGGGCTCAATTCCCAATGCTGCCAAAAAAAAAAAAAAAAAAAAAATCAGTGTACAAGACAGTGACGTAGTTGTGATCGTTGATCGGGGGAATGCAGATGTAGTAAGATTGTTCAGTCATTCAGTGTATTTCAAGTCATAAAAGCTTATCTCTTTGACCAAAAATTTTTATCATCGTAAAATAAGGCTCTGTGGCTATGTTTTCGATCTCATAAAAAGTGTAAAATATCTTAATCCATTTTAAGTAGCATCTTAGACAAAGGTTAGAAACTCAAATTTGCCTCTCCAAAGCCCATCCCCCATGCCTGCTTGCTGATGTCCAAGTCAAGCATGACTCAAAGGCCTGTAGGAATCTCTTTGTCCTGCTTGCAAGTCTTGGGAAATTTTTCCCACCTGGACAGATGAAAGCAATACCAATGTGAAGTCAGGGCTGTGTCTAAGGAGGAAACATTAGTGGGCTATCAAAGAAATGGATCCAGGGTGTCCTGTACCCCTAAGAAAGCTGGCTTGTTTTCATCCTGGTAGGAATCACTGGTTTTTTAAGAATACAGGCAATTTAAAAAAAAAAACAAAAGAGGCATCAGGGCCACCAAGCAGACTAACTAGCCTGCTTAGGCAAACGCAGGGACCACAGTTTGATCCCCAGCACCACAAACTGTACCAGCTCCACCCCCAGGGGAGGCTGAGCCGGTCAGAGTCTGGGTGTGGTGGCACATGCTTGCAATCCCAGCACTGAGGAGGCTGAAAGCAGGAGGATCACTATGAGTTCAAGCTGTGTAATGAGACCTTGAAGTAACCAAATACATTTAAAAAAAAAGAATACAGGCATTTACAGGAGGATTATGGGAAGGAAAACCAGGATAAAGTTTCTAGCTCCACAAACCACTGGATGATCCTCAGCCCCAAGGACTGTTTGCCCTGGATTCTAAACCCAATGTGGGCACACAGAGTTGGGCCTGGCACCTCCCCCCCCACCACCACCTTCACCGTTATGTCCTCTAACCTTTCAGGCGGGTCCCTCTGCCTTTCTTTCCTCTATATAGAAAATGCAACATTTATGAACATGCATTAACCTTACATGCTCAGAGGTGACTCCAGAGGAAACCTAGAACAGATTTTGAGGGAGTGAATGTTTCCAACTGGGTGGGCAGGGATCTTGCCTGCCAGATCCCCAAGGGCAGTGTCTGGATTTGGGGAATCCCAGGACTGGCCCCATGGAATCCAAGCTCTGGACACCACAGCCCCTTTGCAGCTGTAGTATCTTCCCTTAGGGTGAAAGAAAGAAGCAAACCTACTTTGTGGGATGTGGAATGTTAAAAATGTGTGAAATGTGTGTGGCTGGAGAGCTCAGGGCTGGAGAGAGAAGTGAACCAGGACCTGTAAACAAAAGGCCCTGAGGTGGGGGAGGGGACCCCAGGTGTGACGCTCTGAGGCCAGCCGAGAGCCCTGTTTACAGTTCTGGTCACACTGGGCAGTTGGAGTCGGAAGCAGCTGAGTTCTTCCCCTTCCAGGTGAGTGAACAGAACAGGGAGGAGCTGATCTGCTCCCTGTGGCACATGCACCCCCAGCCTCACTCCTAGAGCTCAACGACCCAGGCCTCTCAAGAGAGCACGCCAGGCCCAGCCCGCGTGAGGGCTGGGAGCTTCAGTTTCTCTTTCCGGCTGCCTCCTAACCAAGGTCCCTGGAGCCACCACCCCATCTGGAGCTTATGAAAGGGTCATCGGGCCAACAGTGCCACTCTCAGCACTCCACCCAGTTCCGTGTCCTGACTGACCTTCAGCCTTTATCCGCAGGGAAGCGGCAGGGGTGACTGTCCCACAGCTCTGGTGACTGTCCTAAGGTGTTTCCTTATCTCTCTCTGGGATGTCAGTTTCACATCTCAGCAGACACAGTTCAAGGAAGGGACCCCCACCCATCTACCTCAGCCTCCCCTCCTCCACAACTGCCTTGACCCCCAGACCCGAGAGCAGCATGGCAGAGGCCAAGGCTTCAGCCTGACCCTTAGCTTCAGCCCCAGACTCCTCTGCACCTGCACCACTGCCCACCAGTGTTACGGGGCATGGGGGTGATGGGGCTTCAGCCTGAATGTGTGAGTGAGCAGGGCAACACCCCAGGGTTTCCTCCCCTCTGAGCAGGTTCAAGCTCGATCTAGGACAAGAGGTCATTGGAAGAAACAGGCTAGGGCAGAGCTTAGCTGCTGACCTGCACCCTGGGCTTCTCGCAGTGCACCACACCAGGGACAAGCAAGGGTCCGAGGGACAAAGCAGGAGAGGTTCCTGGTAGTGGGATGATTCCTAGGGAGCCGATATGGCGCTGCTGAGGAGTGGCAGCAGCTACAGCCCAAAACCAACCACTGAAGGAGTCAGAAGCCTTCTGCTTTGGTACATGTAACCTCCAGGCAATTCAGGATCTTAAAGAAATCTGGAGAGCCAGACATAGTGGTGCACCCCTGTACTCCCAGCACTCAAAGCTGAGGCAGGATAAATTACATAATGAAACCCTGTCTCAGAGAGAAGGAAGAAAGGCAGGAAGGCAGGAAGGCAGGAAGGCAGGAAGGCAGGAAGGCAGGAAGGCAAGAAAGAAAGAAAGAAAGAAAGAAAGAAAGAAAGAAAGAAAGAAAGAAAGAAAGAAAGAAAGAAAGAAAGAAAACTTGAAATCTGGAGAGGTTGAGGCCACAGCTAGGGGAGCCTGGGAATGTAGACAGCGGAGGTGAAACACCAGGGTGTCTCTTCTCTCTGCAGGGAACAGGGGCCAAATCAAAGGGGCTGAAAGTGTGTGCCTCTTCAGCAAGAACGAGCCTGGAGCACTGCTTTGCAGGTGTTGGCACCACGCAACGGTACTTCTCACGCAGCCTGAGCACAGTCGGCCCCTGGCTCCTGCTGAGGCTGCCGGGATGAGGGCAAGGACGTTCTCCCGCACTCCTGCCTGCCCTGCGCTCCGGCACTGCGCACCGCAGCCTTGTATTGGGATTCAGTATCTAAGCCGAGGAAGCAGCACTGAGGCTAAGCAGCTGCTCTCCAGTGGTCTGTCCCCACCTGTCCTGTGTTTCTGTCAACCATATTTTAGACCCAAATGTAAGTTGTTTTATGGCCTGGTTAAAAGTAGGGACTTGCTTGATACAGTCCTGGGAATTGAACCCCAAGCCTTCTCACTGAGCTATCTCCTCAGCTCTTTTTACTAAGTTTTGAAACAGGGTTTCACTTAAGTCACTCAGGCTTGACTGGAATTCACAGTCATCCTACCTCAGCCTCTCAAAGTCCTGGGATTACAAGTAGGTACCACCATGCCCAGATAAAAGTAGTTTTTAAACCAGTTGCAAAAGACCATAATAGAATATTACTCTATGCGTATGAAATGTCCAGAATAGGCAACTCAACAGAGAAAAGGGAGATTATAAATTGCCTATGGCTGGGTGCCTAAAGGATTGGTAGCCTAAGTATGAATACGTTTCTTTTTGGAATGAAAAGAAGTGTTGTAAAACTGTGAGATGGATGCACAACTCTGTGGATGCACTCTGAGCCAGCATGTTGGTGGGCCCTAGATGAACATGCACAGGGGCTGCTTGGTGTGTAGGAAGCCATCATAAAAATTTTATTGAAAGAATGAATGGTTTAACTGTGTTTCACCACCATTGCGCTTCAACCAGGTGCCAGCCAGGACATTTGGAAGCTGATAAAAAAGAGAAGGGTGTGGGTATATCAGATAATTCACTCTAGCTCCTTGTCAGCTCAGTTAGGCCCCTGAATTATTAACCAGAACTCAATCCATTTTGCATTGTCTTTTCAGAAATAAGGCCTTGGCTGCTTGACAATTTTTTTTTTCTAATCTCTAGAAGCAAAAGCATTTCCCATCTGATTTCAGAACCAAGCCCAACCCCTCCATCATTCTGGCCCTGAAAGGAATAAGAGGAAGCAGCTGGGAGGATGTTTTTTACACTCTCAAGCTAAAATGTACCTGAATTATTATGGGCTCGGCTCCCAGGAGAACTAACAAGCATGAGTCACACATTTCTTGGAAATCCTAAGAGAGTCACAGCTGACACCCAGGAAGGAGCACACCTGTTTGCTGTCCCCAGTTCCCAGCCAGGTGAAGACAGCTGAATAGAGTCAGGTACATTCTCCAGTTTCAGCCTCTGGGCTGACGCCCCAGTTCTCTGTAATATCACTCCCCTCTAATTCCACCAATCCAGGATTTGGGCCCACAGCTCCCAGATCACCCTCTGTGATCCAACTTGATCTCCTGTAACCACCCCCACTCCAGCTGGTGACAAACTGGCCGAGCAGGCTGGGCACAGTGCCCACACACAGAGGGGTCGCTTCTGGCCTGACCCCACCCTGATGAGGTCAGCACACTTGATGTGCACTAACTACACTCCAAGATCATTTCCCTCGCGAAGGACGTCCGGAACCTCCTCTTTTCTTTTAGAACAGAGCCAGTACCTCCAACATCTGAGGGAGCAACAGAGCTAAGAAATTAACTGGTCTAGCTTTCTGGGATACATAGGTTCATGGTAAAAAGAAAGTTCCTCCTCTCCTCTGAATGGACAACCAGAACTCAAGCCCAGAGAGTTTAGGTTTCTCTTTCCCAGAGAGGTAAAACTTTTATTTTTACCATGCAGATAAAACATCAAACTACAGCACTAATAATGTTGAACCCCTTTAATAAATTTGTAGGGTATAAACATATCTTCTTTTGTGAAGTATCTGGAAAAATTCTTACTCATATTTTTAAGATAGAATTTACAGCAAAGCTGTAAAGGTACTACAGAGAGTTCTACACCTTCAGCAGCCCTGTGAACACCTTCACTGATGCTTTGAGACCTCTGCCATGCTGGGCCTGAGTCCCTGCTTCCACCAGGGAGCCTGTCTTCTGCTTGAGCAGCAAAGCATGCTGATTCTGGGGTCAGGTGAGTGTGACAGTCACCCAAGAAAGGGCATTTGGATGCTCTCTGGGCTCTCAGTGCAAGGCCAGTCTTCCAGTACAGTACAGTCTTTATTCCTGCATACTGGAAAGTGGCCATCTATTTGGTAGACTTTGGTGTCAGGTTTGTTTTCGGTGAAGCAAACAGCCCTCCTGACAATGGGCCTGTTAGCCAGGCCTGGAGAACCTCTGCTCCGCCAGGACTTTGTCCTAGCCCAGTGAGCAGAGCACTGCAGGGGGCTGATGCCCAGATGAGAGCTGTGTCTTTGAAGGGCTTGAGGAGAGGCCATGGTGAAGCCACATTTAGCCTCTATTTTGGTTCTTTTATTCATTACTTCACAAGCAACTTATTCTCTTGCATTGAGATTAGAAATGTGGCAAGACAAAAATGGGAACAACTGAAAACCCAGCAACTGGCAGAGGTTTTAATGGATGTTTCTCAAAGATCTGTAAGCTCATGAAGATTTCAGCATCATCAGTCTTCAAGGAAATGCAAACAAAAACCACAAAGAGATGTTGATTCATATCCATTAGGAAGACTTGTATTAAAAAGAGAAGAAAAGAAGAGGAAAGGAAAAAATATTCAGGAGATGTGGAGAAACTGGAAGTCACCTACATTGCTAATAGAAATGTGAAATTGTGTAAATTCTATGGAGAAGAGTTTGGGGGTTACTCATAAATTAAAAACAGAATTATCAAGGTCAGTGGTATAGCTCAGTGGACTAAGCACTTGCTTAGGGAAGCGCAGGGGCCAGGGTTCGATTCCTGGCCCCGCCTGCCACGCCGCCCAGCTCTTGAACACGCTGAACCAGCAACGGAGTCTGGGCACAGTGGCACGCACCTAATCCCAGCACTTGGGAGGCAGGAAACAGGAGGATCACTATGAGTCCGAGCTGTGTAGTGAGACCCTGTACAAAACACACACGCACGCACGCGCGCACACACACACACACACACACACACACAAAACCAGAATTATCACCGAGTGTGGTAATGAACACCTATAATCCCAGCACTTGCAAGGTGGATCAGAGGATCACTCCAAGTTTGAGGCCAGTTTGGGCTGTATCATGAGTGCAAGGCCAGCCTCAATTACACAGTGAGACTCTTTAAAAAATGAAAAAAAAAAAACTGCCTGGCAAGTGTAAGGTCATGAGTTCGAATTCTGGTCCTGAAAAAAAAAAAAAGAGAGAGATAAAAAACGAAAAAAAAATATCATAAGGTCTAGTAATTCTATTCTTAACCAAAAGAACCAAAAATAATGTTCACACAAAAATTACACCTAAGTATCCACAGCAGCATTATGATAGCCAAAAATCAAACATAATCCAAGTGTCCATCACCTGATAAATGGTTAAACAAGATGTGGCATAATCCCACAATGTAATATTATTTGGTTATAAAAGGAAATAAAGTACTAACACATATTATACTATAGATGAACCTTGAAGACGTTACCTAAAAGAATCCAGACACGACTGGTTCCATATATGATTGCATTTACATAAAATGCCTAGTGTAGGAAAATCTGTAAATACAGAAATACATTAGTGGTTTCCAGGGGAAGGGGAGAGGACATAAATAAGATTTTAAGGAAATGAAAATGTTCTGAAATCAGGTAGTGTTTGCACAACTCTATTAGTATACTAAAAACATACCCTAACCACCAGCCAGTCACATGCAATTAATATTTTTGAATTTTTTTAAAAATTATATATATGCATATACATATATTTTTTTCTTTTTTTTCTTTTTTTGTGACCTGCTCAGCCTGCTTTGCAGACGGAGCTGGAGCAGCATGTGATGCCAGGGATCAAACTGTGGTCCCTAGGGTTGCCTAAGCTTGCCCAAGCAGTCATCTTAGACCACTGAGCTATCTCACTGGCCCCAAGCAATTAATATTTAGATAGATTTTATGCTGCAATAGCAATATATCACAAGCCAGGCAATTTGTAATGAACAAATTGGCTCAATGAACAAAATTCATTGGCTCACAATTCTGGGGACTGGGAAGTCTAAGCTCATGGTGGCAGGTATTTGACAAAGATTTACTTGCTGTAGCATCCAAGGCAAAAGGAGAGTAAGTGAGAGACCAAAGGGAGGCAGATTCATCCTTCTACAGGAAAGCCATGTGCTACAGTTTAGATTTTGAATCTCACCCACAGGCCATGTGTGGAAGGCCTGGTTCCCTAGTTTGTGGTGCTGCTGAGAGGCAGTGGAACCTATAGAAGGTGTGGTCTAGTACAAGAAAATCAGGTCATTGGGGTTGCCTTTGTGGGGAAAATAGGGGTACTGGTCCCTTGTTCTTTCTCTGTTTTACTTTCCAGCCACCACGAGGTGAACAGGCCTCCTTGGCCACACTCTTACTGTAGGACACTGTGCTCGTAGAAGCCCAGTGCAATAGTGCTAAGTGACCACAGTCTTACAGTTTGGACCTGTGGCACGCCACAAAACAAGAGACACCAAAACCAAAGGAGAATTTGGAGTGCTTTATTAGCTGAGCCCAGTGGTAACACTCTCCTGTGGATCAGACAAGAGTACGGCCCTGAACCGAGATGAAATGTAATTTTTAAAGGGGAAACTCTGAGATGGAGAGCAAGGGTAGTTCTTCAAGATTTAGGAGTTGCAACCAGGGTCAAAGAAAGAGGAATTCTGCAGGATTTAGGAGTTGCCTCCAGGGTCAGGGAGAGGGAAGTTCACAAAGGGAACAAGGTTTTATAAGTTGGTAGTTACAAAGTTTGTTACAAAAAGGTTTAGTGGAATCAGCTTATAACAAGACCTTAAGGTTCCCTAAAGGTTTGTGTGTTGAGCATTTGTTCCTCATCTCATGGTGTTACTGGGAGGTGGCAGGAACTTTAAGAGGTGGGCATAGTTGGAAAAGAGAGGACTTTGGAGCCCCCTCTTTCTCTCTGTTTCCTGACCATCATAAGGTGAACAGCTTTCTTCTGCCACATCCCTTTACCAGAATGTTCTGCCTCAGCACAGGCCCAGAAACAATGCAGGCAGGGGGACCATGGACTGCAACCTCTGAAACCATGAGTCAAAACCTTTCCTCCTTTGAAGTTGATTTATCTCAGGTATTTGTTATAGCGGTGGAAAATAAATAGCAGACCATTCCTAGAATAATGTTATTGGCCAAGTCACATCAGAGAAATCCTCATGACCTAAACATCTCTTCAATGGCCCACCTCTAACCAGGTATGGTAGCGCATGCCTGTAATCCCAGCACTTAAGAGGCTGAGGTAGGAGGACTGATGTAAGTTAGAGACCAGCCTGGGCTACAAAAGTGAGCTCAAGACCAGCCTGAACTGCATAGCGAGACCCTGTCTCAAAAAAAAAAAAGGGAGTGGGGGGTCATCTCTAAACACATCAGCATGAGGTATCAAGTTTCCAACCCATGAAATTTGGAGGGCATATACAAACTAGCGCAGATATCTCTCCAGTTCTATATTACATAAATACAGCATATACATGTATGTCTCTATATATTCTGCCTCAAAATCAAACCAATTACTCAACCAATTTATTATGGTTAGATTTTTTTGTAGTCTGTTTTTAGTTGCTCACTATTCTTCAATAGCACTCTTGAATATCCTCCTTGCTTTTTTTTTTTTTTTTTGCGGGATCAGGGTTCAAACTCATGACCTGGCACTTGCCAGGCAGACAAAGCTATCTCCCCAGCCCCGGTATTTTGTTTTTTGTGTAGCAGGGTCTTGCCATATAGTTTAGGTTCATCTTGAACTTACTATGTAGCCCAGGCTGGCTTCAAACTCATGATGATCCTCCTGACTCAGCCTCCCAAGTACTAGGGTATATAGGAATGTGCCACCAGAACCAGCTTTTGAATATTCCTTCTGCCCTCCACTTCTAATTATTCCCTTAAGACAAATGTCAAAAGGGAAGACTGCTAAATTTTTAAGATACTAAGAATTTGTCAGATTGGTCCCAAAAGCCCATGTTTTATTTGCCTACCCAAAAGCATAAAGGAACACAAGCCCCAAAAAACTCTTAAATACTGGGTATGTCTACTCCTTTTATTTCTTATTTGTAGGCAAAAAGTGGCGCCATGATCCTGTGTAATTTCCAGCCACTGTAGCTGCCCACCTTTTCTTTCACCACTAAGATGATCTGCTGCTTCATTCCCTAGATGCTTCATCCTCTAAGCCATTTCCTCTTGGGAGAAGGGGAAATATCTATTTTTACCAAATATCTATTCACTTATTGAATAATATTTGAATTCTCTTATTATACATTGTATACATTGAATGATTAAACATTTGTGTCATTGTGTCCTAATTTACTCTTCATAATTGCTTGGGACATAGCTCTTATACCATTTTTACAGCTGAGAAACCTAATCTCTGAGATTTAAGTGGCAGAACCAGGACTCAAACCCACGGCTGTCCCACGCTGAAGTCTGCACTCTTTCTGTTGAAAACCTGGGACTGATGCAGGAAATTAGGAAGAGATGAGCTGGCTAGACAAGCAGACATGGCTTGTTAATCATGCAGACTCAGAACACAGTTCCCAAACCCTGTACTTGGGACTAGTACAGGTAGCACAACGGTCCCGGGAGACCATTCCCCCTGCATCAACCTGAATTTGGGCAACACCTAAGGGCCAATCCTCTTTCCATTGTCCTTAGAGCACAAAAAATAAAAATAACGAAGACCCAGGAAATTTGCAAAGCTCCAGGCCAGAGCACATGTGTTTGATCCCAGGGCATGACCTTCTATAACATATTCCACACTTGAGCTTCATCAAATGTTCATACGCAAGGACCACATATTGTTCACATGTTTATTTAAGACAGTGCAAATTCTGGGGTACTCATGCACTGTAGAAGCCTCTGAGATGACTTAGCACCCTGTCAATCATCTCTGTCAATCATATCCTAAGAAACCCAAAGAGAGGTACCCAGGATGGGATGCACATCTTTTAAAATCCAAAAGCCTGGTTTATCTTTGTTCTTCCTATTCCCTCACATTCTAGCACTGCTTGTCTCTGTACCACCATTTGTTTTTGCTGACATAAACCCAAGAACTCATTCCCTGATAACTTCCATCAATGTAGCTTTTCTACCTTTTCACTGGATGTACACTTGAAATTCTTTGTTGGCCTTAACAGATGCACCACACACAATATCAAAGCTAATCAGAAAATGATATCTTCCATTTTTCATTTACATCTGGTATAAAATCAATCAGGCTTTTGACAGGACAGCCAAGGTGTGATGTCAGGCTGAATAACTGAAAGATACAAGTTCCCCCATTAACCTCAGGACCACCAAATTCTCTCCGTGGTCTGACCACACTTTGCAGAGCTATGTTCACTTTCCATGTTCTTCCCTAGAACACAGCTCACTCCTTAGCCACAATTCAGCTCCAAGGTACAATCCTCGTGTTCCCACATCTATGAGCACACTGAGACCCCTCTCAGGATTGCTCAGGCTGGGGAGTGAGTATGCCCAAGCTAGAGGGGCAGGCTTCCCATGCCTATCCCAGTGATTGTACCTGGAAACCAGCTTTGAAGAATGTGCAACTCAAAGCTAAAGTTCAGGGCTGGCCAGATAGCTCAGCAGACTAAGGCGCTTGCTTAGGCAGACACAGGAACCGGACTGGGGTTCAATCCCCAGCTTGCTGTGCTGGCCCTGCCCCTGGGGTGCACTGAGACAGCGAGTGAGAGTAGACATGGTGGTACATGCCTATAATCCCAGTGCTTGAGAGGTTGAAAACAGGAGGATCACTACAAGTCCAATCTGTGTAGTGAGACCCTATAGATCCTATACTAGATAAATAGAAAAGTAAAAGTCCAGAAATCGGAAGACCACAGGACTACCAGAGAATTTTCTTTAACTGTGAGATTTCATTTTAATTGTACCCCCCAAGAGTTGATTTTTCTGGTGTAGTGCAGTTGGCAACTTTTTTGAAGCAACTCAAGACCAAAACATAGCCAGGTGTGGTGGTGCACACCTGTAATCCAGCACTTGAGAGGCTGAGGTAGGAGGATCAGCGTGAGTTCAAGATCAGCCTGGGCTACAAAAGTGAGCTCAAGGCCAGCCTGAACTGCATAGAAAGACCCTGTCTCGAAAAGACCAAAAAAAAAAAAAGAAGAAGAAGAAGAAGAAGAAGAAGAAGAAGAAGAAGAAGAAGAAGAAGAAGAAGAAGAAGAAGAAGAAGAAGAAGAAGAAGAAGAAGAAGGGGACCAAAACATATTTTATAAATCTGGCTCTTAAAACTACATAATTTCTATCATTGAAATAAGAGTAGCTGTAATCCTCTTGCAAAGCTATTTCAGAGCTGAGGAGTAAGCAGGTACTATATGAGGAAAATCAGTTCAGAGTGACAAGCAGATGGGCTGGGCTGGGCATAGTGGTGTGCATTTATAATCCCAGCACTCAGAAGGCTGAGAAGGAAGGATCGCTTCATATTTGATAGTCTGGGCAACACAGTGAGGTTAAGGCCAGCCTGGGCTATATAAACTAGATCTATTTCAAACAAAAAACAACTAACAAACAAAAATAAAACAGTGCCTTGGGGGCCAGGGAGATAGGTCAGTAGTATAAGTGCTTGCCTGGCAAGTGCAAGGGCCTGAGTTCAGTCCCCGGTTCCGCAAAACAAACAGTGCCTTCTGCAATAGCAACCACTGAAGAACAGTAACCGTGGCCTTACACTATCCCTTGGCCATGGGCCTCAGCAAGACCAAAGCAACTAAGAATGTGAGCAAACCAAGGCATAGCTGTCATGGCGGACGCCTCACGAAACCCACCAAGTTCATGCAGGACATGATCCAGGAGGTGTGTGGCTTCAGAGTGGGGCATGATGGAGCTACTCAAGGTTCCAAAGCCAAACGCACCCTCAAGTTCATCAAGAAAAGAGTGGGAATGCATATCCATGCCAAGGGGAAGCGCGAAGAGCTGAGCAGTGTGCTGGCCGCCATGAGGAAGGCAGCTGCCAAGAACTAAGCCCCTCTGGAATAAACCTTTGCAGAAAGTAATGAGCAAACAGCAAGTCCTCCTACCACAGACTCATAGTTCCCTCCAATCACACACTAAACCACCTCACTAGGGAATTTTAGTCCCACTTCAGAGGTTAAGAAATTGAGTCCTAAAACTAATATAGTTCCTAGGGTCTCTGCTACAACTTAAACAGAAATGACTTCAAGGGCTGGATAATAAAATCATATACAACCACACAGTCCAATACAGCAGCCACCAGGCACATGCAGCCAGCTATTTAAACATGGATTAAAGGGCCAGCCTGATAGCTCAGCAGACTAAAGCACCTGCTTAGGCAGAACACAGCAGTAGTGGTTTGATCCCCAGCATACTGTGCTGGCCTTGCCCACAGGGCACACTGAGACAGCTGATTGAGACTGGGCATGGTGGCATGTGCCTGTAATCCCTGCACTTTGAAAGGCTGAAAACAGGATCACTACGAGTCTGACCTGTGTAGTGAGATCCTGTAGACCCTGAAGACCTTGTCCTACAATATAGGAATAAATAAATAAATAAATAAATAAACAAACAAACAAACATTGATTGAAATTAATTAAAATGAGATTAAATGGGACCACAGAGATAGCTCATTGGCCTTAGCACCTGCCTAGGCAAACACAAGGACCCAGGTTCAACCCCCCAGTGGAGCATGAGGTGCCAACCACCAAGACCAGGCATGGTGGTGCTCACCTGTAATCCCTGCACTGAGAAGGCTGATTACCTTTTTCTGTTTTTGTTTGTTTGTCTTTGAGTTTTGTTTTGTTTTATTTTGTTTTTGTGGATCTGGGGTTCAAACTAATGACCATGCATTTGCCCGGCAGGCACTTATGCCATGGAGCTATCTCCCCGGCCCAGAGGCGCCTGAACCAGACAATCACTATGGGTCTGAGCTGCGTAGTGAGACCCTGTACCAAAAACACAAAATTTTAGAAAAAGATGAAATCCAAAGCTCAGTTACTCATGTCTTAAGGTTTCATAGCTGCAAATGGCTAGAGTCTACTGTATGGGACAGTGCAGACATAGAGCATTCCAATCACTCAACCATTTATTGGAAATTCAAATTTAACTGGGAAGTTATATTTTCACGTGCTAACTCTGGCAAGCCTACATGGGAGCCACTAAGCCCAGCCAGAGTCAACATGAAGAAAATTCAGCCCAACCCTTGATGAAGAAGTAAGAAGGTCACATGGGGCAGGAGATATTCTTATGGCTGTTTGTGGAAAATATACACAAGCTGTCTCAATTGGCCAAAGGGCCCCCACCAAAAGTTAAGGTGAGAGATCTTCATGGCTCCTGGTCACCTAAAAGATGGCACTCAAATGTCATAACCTAGATGGATAGAACTGGAAGGAAGACTCCATCTAATTGTCGCTTCACCCTCACTTTCACCTCTGAGGTGGCTGTCCTCAAGTAATAGCTCAAAGCTGCTGCCAATAAGCATCTGTCTTCATCAAGTCCATGACCAAGACTAACTACAGAGTATGGAAACCAATCTTTCATAGCATCAGGCAGACTGTTTTTCTGAAGCAATGCCTCCAGTTACCAGTCCAATGGACACAAAAGCCACTCTCCCACCAAAGGTCCTCTGAGTCAGGCCACTCTGGGGCTCCAGTCACTGTCAAATAAGCATTCCCAAAGTCCAGCCATTTCCCAAATCAACCTGTTTATTGAACATTTATCACATTCACAGCACAAGAGAGGAAACCCCACCTATGGCACAAGCCCGCAGCTGGAGGTGGCACCAATAGGCAGGATCCTTGTTCCCCCAGCCAACCTCCCCCCTGAGAGCAGGGCAGCGCTGCTGGAGCCCACAGCGATCTGCAGACCAAGCCCAGAGACGGTGACCAGGAGACCTGTGGAGCCGGGAGTGGAGCCGCACTGCAGATAACGAGTGTGGGCCCCAGACAGCTGCAGAGCCGCAGCAGCAGCTCTGAGGCGAAGTGCAGCACTGGGCAGAGCCGACCAGCCTGCGGACCAGATGGCCTGGGAGCAGCTGGAGGCCTCAGCTTTTATGCCATAGGGAGTTTGATACACATGGCATGTGATAATCTTATTTTTCTTTATGGTAAAAGTATTTCTTTTATTTATCTATTTTCGTTTGTGTATTTGGTACAGGGTCCTACTACAAAGATCGGACTTGTGATGATGCTCCTGTTTTCAGGCTCCCAGCGCTGGAATTACAAGCATGTGCCACTACACCCAGACTCTGTCGCAGGCTCGGTGCACCCAGGTGCTGGGTTGACTCCACTTGCTGGATCAGAGATCGAACCCTGGTCCCTACGCTTTCCAAAGCAGGCGCTTTGTCCACTGAGCTATCTTGTTAACCCAAAATAAATTTTTTAGAAAACATTTTTTCAAAAGTTTCTCAACAGGATTCATAAGATAAGTTCTTTGGCATGCTGGTCATGTGGTTATCACCATACATGGTTATCATACAAGTCATGACACAGGCACACTGATTGTATGATTCAATCCCTGGGCCTGCCATGCCATCCCCATCCCTGGGGCGGCCTGAGACAACAATTGAGACAGGGCATGGTGGCACACGCCTGTAATCCCAACTCTTGGGAGGCTGTATTGGGGCAGATCACTATGAGTCTGATCTAATAGTGAGGCCCTGAACACCTTGTAGACCCTTCCCTAAAAACTAGAGGAAAAAAAAAAACAAAACAGTTTAGAACCAGACAGAAGCATAAGATGGTCTCAGTCCTGCTCACATCTTTCCACACACACTCTTCCCCCTCATTCCCTGAGATGTGCATCAAAAGATATAATGGGGAATCAAACAAAATATCTGAGAAATGTATGAGTTTTAGGTGTTGTAAAGCAATACAGAGCATCACATGGAGAAAAAGTTCAACTATTGTAAATAGAGTTGTTAGACTTTTTGATGTAGTTGTCCTGGTGTGTGGGTGATCCAGATAAACCATTTGCGATTATCTCACCTATGGAAAAATGATTAGGTTTGTCTCCAGATCTTACCTTGATCTTATTTCCCACTGGTTTATCCTAGTTGTTATCTATACATAACGGATGAAGTTTGCAATGGCATGAGCAGCAACACTGGGGAAATACGAGAGTGAGGCTGCACAAAACTGGAAGTTATTCTAGAGCCTAACTTAGAGCATGCTACCTCCAGTGTTTCTTGAAAAGAAGTCTGTATCACCCTAATTTCTTGTTTAAGCAACCCATTGTACTGACCTCTGGTACAGAGGTGGTTGGGTTGTAAGATGGAAACTCCACATTATATCTATAGATTGGGCCCATTTTTGGATCATTTTATTAGTAAAATGAATGTGTTGGTCAGGTTCTATGAGTCTTGGTGTCCTAAATGCTGTCAGTCATTATAAAGAGACCGACTGGTGGACTTCTCATCTGGATGTTTAGTAGCTCGGGCTAGATCAATGCTGGTGTGGATGTCAATCATTGTGTATGTATACTTTTATGGGAATTTGTAAGAGGACCTATGAAGTTTGGAATGTGTGGTTTATAATGAGAAGGGGGTGGTCTCCTAATATACTTAGAAATATTTTCTTCATGTTGTTTACATCACCTGGCTGCATTTGAGACGTCCTTCCATGTTTTAAGATCTGTGGCATGAATGGCCCTTAGACTGTGTGACCCTCTGTGCCCTAACATAATATGTAACTGTAATGGTTGTCTGTTGTTCATCAGTGGTTACCTTGAGGCTATGATTGTGCTAGGTGCCAACCTGCCCAATTACAAGCTTTGTTGGCCCTGATTCATTATCATCCAATGTTTTTTCAGTTCTAATGTTTCAGTTTGTACAAACTGGTTCACTTTATTGTTATGTTAGGTTGTTTCTGATTCATCTGTCTAATGTGCACTAGTGCGTACAAAATATTTTGATACATTGTCCAGTCTTATTAAACTTTAACCAAATGTCTCTGGATCAAATCAGTTTTCCACTGATTTAAAAGTTATAGTTTTCCAGACTGATGACCAGATTGTAAGGCCATTATACATATCCCGTGAATTAGTAAAGGTGGATCACTTCTTGATTTTCAAGCAGCAGTTGCTCAGCCACTAATCTCATCACCCCTGCCTCATTCATCTGTGTTATGGGGATTGACTCTCCTTTTCTGAAAGCTACCATGTTCAAGTGGATTTTGACATCTTTGTTTTGCACCAACCTGTCCATGGTGAACCATTCATTTGGCACTTAGGGTGCAAACTGGGGTCCTACAAACCTTACTGGGTTTCGCATGGTTATGACTGAAGGGATTCGGGGGCTTCACTTCAAGGGCATGGCCATGAGTCTGCAAGGCTTGCCCTGAAGCTATACATCTCATTCATTAATATATCATTTCCACAGGGGGACTATGGTGGCCAGTCAGATGCCTTTAAGCTCTTGGGAATGGAACTTAACCATGGCAGTAAGTGCAAACGTAATCTCATAGCTTTTGGTCAGTTGATAGTAAAAATGTCATTTATTTAAGTGCCTCAGACAGGTCTGTGTTGGTTACTTTTCTCTCATTGCTGAGGCAACATACTCAGCAGCCAAAATTAAGGAAGAAAAGGTTTATTTAGCTCACAGTCTATGGAGGTTTCAGTCCATAATCAGTTGACTCCAAGGTAGGGAGCAAAGGCAAGAAGAACAAAGGCAGGGCGAGAGAAAGCCTCTTTTCCTCCCTTATACTGTAAGTGGGCTACCCAACTAGGGTTGGTGGACAGCTCATAACATTTCCCTGCCCTCCTCTTACACAGGATGAGGATGTTTACAAAATGAGGATCGTGGATACCTACTGAGAGGATTAGTTAAACTTCTAAACTTCTCAAGTTGACACAGTGTATCAACCATTACAATCCACCCCTTGTCAACTTGGCAACCAGACACATTTCTTCAAAGTGGTTTCCAGATACAAAGACATGCTTATTATCATTTCACAACTTGGGCATTATAACACAGATTTAACAGTTCTTAAGAACCAATATTAAGGGGCTGGGGAGATAGCTCCATGGCACAAGTGCCTGCCTGACAAGTACAAGGTTGGGAATTCAAACCCTCGTCCCATTAAAAAACAAAC
>PVKN010001712.1:0-48776 GCA_004027915.1 Capromys pilorides
CAAATTGCTATGCTGTTTTAAATTTGTTGGGTATATAATTTTACATTTCATTGCATATAATTAAAATAATAAACTTATCTCATTATTTTCTTTAGGAGATTTATATATTATGTAAATATCATAAATGTACTTACAGAAATGTTTAAATATTTATCAGTATTTTCAAACTCAGTTTAACATAGCTAAACCAATATATTTTGTGATTAGTTAAGTTTAAAATGAATATTCTAGATGTCAGCTTAAAGTACACTGTTTTTCAAAATTCTCTTAGCACATATGTGAGCAAAATACTTAAAGATCAAGCATGGTATGGTGGTGCACGCCTGCAATCCCAGCGCTTGGAAGGCTGAGGCATTAGGATTGCTAGAAGTTTGAGGCCAGCCTGGCTATAAAGTTAGTTCAAGGCCAGCTTCAACTTTATAGTGAGGCCTGTCTCAAAAAGACAAACTATTAAAAAGATCATAGGTAAGAGTAAGAGCTGGTGTCATGCAACCCCCCCTCCCTGAGAGCCCCTGCTGTGCAGCTATCATTTCATGGCTGGGTTTCCAAATGTGTCCCACAAATCCCAGCTGTGGCTCTCCTAGACGAAGCTCCTGAAGTTCATCCACCAGATGGAGTGGCACATGACTGTGGGAGTCCCTAGGTAATGAGAGCTGCTGCGTGCCTGTCCTGCTCCCCTGAGTGCCCTGTAGACCTCACTACTGACAAGGGGTGGCTCACCCCAACAAAATTCATAGACAGGATGGGGCTGGGGCGCTGCGACTCGCCATATCTGCTGTGCTCGTAGGAGTCTAAGCAGAGCTCTGGGAGTGCAGAGCCCCAGGCTGAGAGGGGCGGATGCCGGGAGAGCCTTCCTCCATCAGACCACACAGGGACCTGTCCATCCCACACGGTTTCCTATTATTGTAAGCACAGATAAAAAGAGACAGATACATTTATAAAAGTGAACATTTTCAGTTCATCTTTGTTCTCTCTCTCTCTTTTTCTTTTTTTGCTGGCTCAGCACATCCTGGGGACTGGGCAGGCATGCATGTGGTGCCAGGGATCAAACTGTGCTCCCTGCATGCTTGCCTAAGCAGGCGCTTTAGATCATTGAGCTATCTCACTGGCCCCCATCTTTGTTCTTTAATAATTTACATTTATGATTATAGCAAATACAATTTTTATTTTTGGTACTGGAAATTGAACCCAGGTCCTCCACACTGACCATATCCCCAGCCCTCCTCCCCTTTTTTACTTTTTTTTTTTACATTTTTAAAACAGAATCTTGCTAAGTTTGTAGGCTGACCTTGAATATGTAATTCTCCTTCATCAGCTTTTCGAAATCCTGGGACTTCAGGTATGCACCACTATGCCCAGCTACTAAATGCAGTTATATTCTGTTCTCTCTGATTTGAATACCATAATGTACATTTTTATGGCTAAAACTTGAAAGTACAGTAAACATTTAAAGTCACCAGGGCCTAGATTCTAACTATAATCGCTTTTAGAAACCACAATTGTCAGCGTCAAATGGCTTCACTGCTAGACCTGTAGTAAAGCAGAAGCATCAGGGTAGGAAGGTCTGGTGGAGGCCACTGTTCGCCTTATGGCACCTGAACAGTAGAAAAAGCCAGAGGACAGAAGCCAGGGAGCTGATACAGTGCCAAAGCCACGCTCTCTGTCTATTCTCTTCACCTAAACTCCACCTTGTGTTTTCATTGTCTCTCAGTAACTCTTATCAAGTGAGTAGGCCACTCCACTAATGAAGCAAGAGCCCTCATGATCTAGTCACTTTCCGGAAGCCAAGTAGCAGCCAAGCCTTCAATGCAATGAGACTTCTGGGAGATACCTGGTAACCATGTTCTCCTGCCTTGTGGGCCTATATTATATGTCTGGGAAAAGCAGATACAATCCAAACTGTTTGAAAGGTTACAGCATTCGCCATATCCTGTCATTTCCTATACAGAAAACTCGCATTTTAAGGAAGGAAATGGCAGTTCTGACAGCTTGTAGTAGCTAATTGCCCTAGTAACCAGCCAGCCCTCGGTTGCTTATGATGAACGATTCACCAAGCACCATCAGCAAAGGAGACACACTGTGACCACAGTGTCATGAGACAAGGTCAGGCTCGTGGGTGATCATGCCTGAGGAAAGATGAAAAGCAAGGACACAATGCAAACCACATGTTCTCGCTCCCCAGTTGACAGGAATGACTGCTGCCTCTTTATTTGTTTTAGCTGGAGCCCTTTTCTTCCTACTGCAAATAAAAAACAAAAAAACCAAGACAAAACAAAATGCATTGTCCCTTTATAGCATTGTGCTCACTTTCCGAAGACCCACTCTAGATCAGCAGCCACTCCTTTATGCCCTCCCAATATGACAAGCTGTGACCCAGCCTTCCCTATACCCTCTACTGTGGTGCCTTAAGCCCCCCGTGTTCCCATGATGTGTATCTCCTTGCATGCATCAAGTGAGAACCTAGCTGTGGCATGTTATGGATAAAGTGTGCATTTATATACTCTTCACAGTGATACCATGAGAAGAGCATTATTGCACACCTTATCTGTACAGATGATAAAACTGAGACATAGAAAAGTTACATCAATTGGTGAAAGTGACACAGCTAGAAAGTGGCTTGGCTAGGAGTTTAACATTGATAAACCAAAACCAGGCTCATACTCTTTGTCACTTGTCTGCCATTGCTCAATGAGAATGAAGAGAGAGACATGATAACACACTAATAATGAGCAGGAAAAATGCATAAAAAGGGAATTAGAGGAAGACAAGGTGGGGATGGACCATTGCAGAAAGCCAGGAACTTTGTGAAGGAGCCAGTCCTTGAGCAGCATTGACGGGGGAGGTGAGGAGGGAACTTCTCTCTCCTGCAGTGCTTAGAGACACCGGGGAGCCTCAGCTTCTGCTCCTACCCATAGTTATAAGAAGTTTTCCCCATTCTGTGCTAGTGGAATAGGTGAATGGGAACCTGAATATGAGCCTCAGCTAATGAGGGGCACCCCTTACTTTTCTTGCCTTTCTCTTCCCAGAGTAATGTGAAAGGAAGCCAGCAAAATCAGAGGGCTCCAGAATCTTGTATCATAGCACCCAAAATAGGAAATCACTTATTGTGCCAAGGTCTCAGATGAAATTAAAAAGACAATGAATGAAAAAAGCATGGGCCGGCCAGATAGCTTAGCAGATTAAAGCACCTACAAGCAGGAGCAGGGGCTGGGGGTTTGATCCCAGGGCCCGTGGTGCTGGCCCCACATCCGGGGTGTTCTAAGATGGCAATTGAGACTGGGCATGGTGGCAAGCACCTGTATTCCCAGCTCTTGAAAGGCTGAAAACAGGCAGATCATGATGTGTCTGATCTAGTAGTGAGATCTGAACTCCCTGTAGACTCTTCCTTAAAGCACAAAAAAAGAGAAAAAGACAGTCAATAAATACACATACCAATATGGCAGAGCTATTAGAGTTATCTGACAAAGATTTCAAAGCAGCCATCATAAACATGCTTTAACAAGCAATTACAAATATGCATGAAAACAAATGAGAACGTAGTCTCACCAAAGAAATACAAGTTATAAGAAAAACAAATATGTTAGCACTAACAAATGTAGTAACTAAAATAAAAATTTAGTGGATGGACTCAGCTCAAAAATAATTTGATAGACTTTTCAGTAAATGGTGGTGATCAAGCTGTGCATAGTAATACATAAGCCAACAAACTCTGACTTAAATATCACACTTTTTACAATAACTGGTTCAAAATTAATCATTGGTTTAAAAATAAAAACAGAAAACTATAAAACTTGGGGGAAATATACAATTTCCCAAAGGGGTGCAGTGTGGTCCCTAGATCTTCTGCACCTGCTTCATGCTCAGGTTAACATACTGTGGCCTGAGCCACTTGCCTCCAGAGAAGGAGGGGGTGACTGAAGGAGGAGGAGTTTCAGGGGAGGAGGGACAGATGGGCAGCCATGCCAGATGCTGGGAGAAAAAGCAGAGCTACACTGCCAACAATGAATTTGGGAAGGTCAGCAAGATAGCTCAGCGGACTAAGCACCTGCTTAGACAAGCACAAGGACTGAAGTTTGATTCCCAGTACTGCATGTTGCGCTGGCTCCACTCCAGGGTGAGCTCAGCTGGAGATGGAGTCTGGGTGCAACGCCACACACCTGTAATCTCAATGCTGAGAAGGCTGAAAACAGGAGGATCACCATGAGTCTGAGCTGCCTAGTGAGACCCTGTATCAGATATATACATTTCTTGAAAAATGAATTTTGAATTGGGGAGAAGAAAGAGCAAATGAGATAACGTATCTCCGAAGGTCTGGGAGCTAAACAATGGCATGAGTATCAGTAAACCCTAATGATATCATCATAACATTTGGAAACTTTCTAGTAGAAAATGGCTCCAAAGGTTAAATGAAGCTAGAAGAATACTCAGATGCAGCTAGAAGCCTCTCCAGATGTTTGGGAATAACATTCCACAGAAAAAATTGATGCCTGGGGATTAAGTAACTAGTCAGAATGAAGAAAATTAGTCAGAGCCATGAAGATATCTTTTAACGCAAGTGGAAGTAAAGAGGGCACTGACTTCTTGGTAGTATAACGACCATCAATAGCCAGCGACTTTGGAAAAGATGATGCCTTGTTTGTCAACTGCTATGGTAAGGGTAGAGCTGCCTATGATAGCAACAGTGAAGATGAAACAGGTAGAAAAAAAACAGATCGAAAGGTGAGATCCTGGTGGATACCAGCTGAAGGGCAAGGGTGGCACATGTCAGGAAGCGGTGCTGGGGAGGACACCTTCTTCTTCTCGTCTTCCTCTCCCCCATTGTCTTCAAAGATGTCAGAGCATAGAGGCCAACCGGTCCCACCTCCCTCCTGAATAGTCGCCATAGTCCCATGCCCTGACCTCTCCAGTCCGCAAACTCTGAGGATACATCACCAAAATGGATGTGGCAGTCCAAGCCTTGGCTCAGTCTTCCAGCCCAAGCTCTGCGTTGAATGGTCTGTGAAAGGGTTTTCATGATGCTTAGTCTGAAACTGTATGCCAGTAATTCTCTTAAGAGTTCTGACTCTCCCAGTGCAACTTGAAGCTCCACCTGAACGAGCTTGTGCCTATAGTCATTGGACTTACTTCTCAGGACTACATTCAGTGTACTGAGCCTTTAGACCTGGGGAGGTATCCTTGGGAAGGATTGTGTAGCTGCTCTCTGGACAGTTTTTCACCCATGGAGGTCTTTGTGGTCATACCTCAAGTGGGAAGAAGCTCTTGCTGAAGATGAGAATCAGGTAGATCAGGACCTAGTCTTTACCCCAGAGATCTTTGTGGATCAGTCTGTGAATTGGCCATGGAGGTCATGCTGCATAGCCCAGAGCAAATATCAAGATGTCCCTCCACTTTCACCTTTGCTGCCTGCAGCCTAGAAAAATCAACTTGAAAGGAACTTCAGAGAACTCACTGATGCAGATGTCTGTGTAGCTGAAAGGAGGTGTTGTTGAAATTTTGATTCTAACTCTGCCTGAAGTTGCAGGAATTTATGACTCGGCAAAGTAGTGGTCCAATAGCTATGATGAGCCTTACAGAAGAGCTGAAGAAACTTGCAAAGCAAGGACGGTTCTGGGAACCAATCACGTGCTGGGAGGCAGAAGGGAAACTAGCAAATGTGCCACAAGGTCCTTTGATTCTTCGGGATGGTTCTAATGACAACTATCTTTTACATTTAAGCTTTCGTTCCCAACACGTCATACTATAACTGAGCACTGAGAGGGTAGGTTTAGCTTTGATGAGCAGGCAGATGTGGAAGAACATACACCTATAGTTGGGCTAACTGAATAATCAATCAGGGACCAACAACAGAGCTTTTTGTTATTCAAGGTCTCTGTTACCTGACCTGCACCTTACCTGTAGATTGACCAGTCCAGTGACTCAGTTCATGCGGACACGCTCTTGGTAGCACTTGTGCTGCTTTGTTATGCATCAGTGTATCAGAATAGATTTAATTCAGAAACTGCCTTTGCCAAGAAAAATGAAGGATTATTTGCAGGAGAAGCACCACTTAGAAGATTGAGAACATTGCACCATGCACTTTGGGAAAGAGAGACTGAAATACAGTTCACAAACTTTCATTGCCATCCGAATACTTTGCTGCCATAACTATTTTAGTTTCATCTGTAACAGAGTTACCAATTTGTTAGGGCTGGGGAAGTGTCTGTGAGGTGTATTGGGTTTATTTTTTATTTTGGTTCTTTCAAGAAGGATATCTTAGTGTCAGAGATGCCGCTCATTACCTGCGTGGCAAGCACAAGATCCTGAGTTCCATTTTCACCATCAAAAATACACACACACACACACACACACACACACACACACACACACACACACGAAAATAAAAGGATGTCTTGAAGTTCTCAAAGTACGAATTATCTTTCATTTAACGTGTAGAATAATCATAATGTGAATTATCAGATTCTTATTAACCTCATCCTTTGCTACTATCCATTACGATTTTCATGGTTCAAAAGCACGTTTTATGTGTATTAAACTGTAAGTGAAATTGAATGAAACTTCTGGAATGAAAATTGCTATCTTTTTTTTTTTTTTTTTTTTTTTTTTTGCAGGACCAGGATTCAAACTCATAACCTTGCACTTGCCAGGCAGGTACTTGTGCCACGGAGGTATCTCTCCACTTCCCCAAAATTGCTGTTTTTAAATGACCCATTTAGAGAAGATAATGTTGAATAAGTGTGTGTAATAAATTTACATAGATAATGAAAAAAAAGAAAATGAACACAAGGTGGGAACAGTATTTTACCAGAGAATGTATGGAGGGCAACAAATGAAAGACACTCAGCATAATTAGCGAGTCAGGTGATATCATTGTGCATCCATCAAAGTAGCCAGAATTAAAAACAAAATGAAACAGCGACAACTGCAAATGCTGCTGAGACTGGGGAAAGATGAAGTCAAAGCAATCACACCTCTCCAGCATGCAGCCACCTCAGAGAACAAGCTTACACTTTCTAAATTGGAAACATGTCTCCCAGCAACTGCACTCCTCGGTATTTAATTTAGAGATTGATGGTCATGTTAACACAAACTCCAAACCCTTACAGTAATGCTTGCACTGGTGGTTTTAGTTTCACAGACCCAGAACTAGACAGAGGTAGAAGTCTTTGTTTGCATGGATGTCTGAATAAAGTGTGGTACCACCAGGCACACCACAGACTAGAATTCAGGGGAAAAAAGAAAAAATCAACCCAAATGAATGTCTAGAGAGTTATATTAAGAGAAACAAAGTTAGAAGAATGCATACTGCTTAATTCAATGCATATTAGATTCTTTATATGGCAAACTTATAAAATTAGAGAATATAGTAATGGTTTCCAGAGGCTAGGGAGAAAGTTGTAGTCGAAAGGAGATAGGTGTGGCTAGAAACAGCAACTTGTGTGGAGCTCTCGCCCATAACAGCAATGTTCTTTGTTTTAACTGTACAATATCAGCTTCCTGGCTGTGGTATTTTATCATAATTCTGAAGATGTTTGTTAAAGGATATATGAGATTTCACTGAAACAAGCCTCACAACTTCTTGTGGAACTATATTTATTTCAAGGTAGAAAGTTTAATTTAAAAAATAAGCCTGACATACATTTCAAGTCACAAACCAAGCAGAAGCAGGAGTGTTTCTACTTCTGCTCCCCTGCAGGGTTCCATGATGCCAGCATGCATAGCCACTTGATCTTCCCCATAGCAGGGAGCAGAACTTTGCCTGAGGAGGCCCTGACTGAAGGCATGTGAATATACTTAATTGCAAGGATTCTTCGGCTCAGAATCAACAGGAAGTGGCTACCCAACAGAATTTGGGACAAAATACAATCATAATTTTGTGTCAGAATTATAGCCCAAGGGCTGGCCAGATAGCTCAGTGGATTAAAGCACCTGCTTAAGGGGCCAGAGAGATAGCTCCATGGCACAAGTGCCTGCCTGGCAAGTGCAATATTGTGAGTTTGAACCCTGGTCTCACCAAAACAAAATAAAACAAACAAACAAAACAAAACAAAACAAAACAAAAAACCAAAGAAAAAAAGAGAGAAAAAAGAAAAAAAGAAAGAAGAAAAAGGAAAAAAGAAAAATGAAAGAAATAGAAAGCACCTGCTTAGGCAGACACAGGAACTAAGTTTGATCCACAGTGTACCATGCCAGCCCCACCCACCAGAGCATGCTGAAACATCTCTTGAGATTGGGCAAGGTGGTACACATATGTAATCCTGGTGCTTGTAAGGCTGAAAACAGGAGAATCACTGAGAGTCCAATCTGTGTAGTGACATCCTGTAGATCCTGCACTAAATACAAAATAGATAGATAGATAGATAGATAGATAGATAGATAGATAGATAGATAGATAGATAGACACTCTTCTCTCTTTGCTGGGACAAAATACTCAAAATGAAGGAAGGAAAGGTTTATTTAGCTCACAGTTACTGGAGGTTTCAGTCCATACTCAGCTGGCTCCAGGGCAGACTGGCACATGGCAGAGGATAGCAGCTCATGATGGCAGAAGGTGGCAAAACAGCAAGAGCAAAAAGAGAGGAGTAACAGCAACAATGGCAACAGAGAGCAAACATCCCTTAAATTGCATTCAGAACTCCCATCCAAGCTGGGTGTAGTACTCACACCCATAATCCTAGCAGCACTGACAGCCATAGTCTCAGTGGATCATCAGCTATTCACAAACTCTAGAAGTCTCTGTCCCATAACTTACATGAGGCTTTGGGGAGACAACTAGACACAAACCATAACACCAACTATGTGTGGAAAACTCCCAGAAATTATAGACTGAAATACCCATGATGCTCTATTTTTTGCACATTAGGCTTTTAAAATATTTATGATAAATTTTACTAGAGTAAGCTCATGGGTGATATTGCCTGGTCAGAGAATATAATCATTTTTTCTCCAGATAAAAAAGCAATACTTAGCCTGTTAAATTCTTTCATTGATTTTTCCATATTGCTAGACTAATAACTAACACAATTCAAATAAACAGGAGGTGAGTCACAGTTCTCAGTGTCTATTATTCAGTTGAGGAATGAAACCCAAAGACTGCATTAAATAGTTAATACACTTTCCTCAAGAATAATAAAAAATAAGCTGGACATGGTGGTGCATGCCTGTAATCCCAACCCTCGGGAGGCTGAGGCAGGAGGAGTGCCATGAGTTAGAGGCCAGCCTGGGCTACAGAGTGAAAACCTGTCTGAAACGAACGAGAAAACAGAATAATAAAAAATAAAGAGCCCAAATTAAAGCACTTGTAAAATAATGCCTCAAAACTGTCTTCTCACACAAAATCGGATACAAACTAGAAATAAAGGCTGTTCCCAAAACGAATCATAAATGCTATTGCTGTTTGCACTCAGATTCTTTGGAATCTCCTTGTTTATATCCATTAATTTTTATGCTTTTAATTCATAGAGTCAGTATCATTATCTATTTATTTAGGTATTTATTTTTGAGGCAGGCTCTCACTATAGAGTTCAGACTGGCCTTGAACTCACCATGTAGCACCAGCTAGCCTTGAACTCTCCACAACCGTCCTGCCTCAGCCTCTAGAGTGCTGGAGTACAAGCAGGCACCACTCCTCCTGGCAGAGTCAGTGTCATTAGAATGAATGAATCTTATTGTACATTCTCTTCCTGTGCTAGTCTCTGATTAATAAGCTTATATTTGCTAAGGCTTGTTAACTGAGTTATAAGCAGTTTTTATATTTTAGTTCAGTATTTCAAACATAAGGCTTTCCGTAAATGTTCTGACAATGTTAATTTTTTTATCCTTAAAAATGCAAGACACATTTTTTTACAATATTTTATTTAGTTCTAATTGCTGCAATCTTAAAAGGTGCAGCTCAAAATCTTTTCTTAAGTACATTTCTGTTCCCTACCTTGCTTAAAACTAAACGTTCCCCTTTCCGCATAGTAAGCCAAACTAAGCAAAACCAAAATGTATTTCTAATTAATCTGTTTACATAGCTCATAGACATGATTACTTGTCCCTTGATTATTTCCTCAGCATTCTACTTTCCTTTTCTCATAAAGACTTTGTAGCAGAGACTATGTGGCACCATCCAAGAAGAGAGAAGATTGTCCTTGACTCCTCAGGTGGACATTTAAAGGACAAGTGATAAGATTTATGTTTAAATAGCATTTTTCCAAGAGATAATAAGTAAAATAAAATAATAATAATATGGAATCCAATGTTTTAATTACAATGAAATTACATTTTCATATTAGAGAGACTTGATAATATATTCCTCAAAACATGACTCACCTTCCTTCCTCCACCACTCACTCTTTTTCATCCTTTCATTCCCCCCCATTTCCTCTCCATGCCTTTTTCCTTCCCCCACAAGAAGGTCTTCAAAAGTGATGGGAACATTATCTCATGTTTAGTAATTACATAGGAATATATAGTTGTCAGAAGTCATCCACCTGGACATCAGTTGATTCTATTTTATATGAATAATACCACAATTCACAAAATAAGTAAATTATAAAATATGATTGAAGAGTTCAGGCCATTATAAATGGTATAGTTTGTCTGCATGCCAGGCATAGTGCACTTAACTTGAGAGCTGAGGGTTATTCTGAGTAATTGTCATAGCCATTACATAATTTAGATGTTATTGCAGTTAACAAATGAAGAAAATGAGATTTAGGAGGCTAAGTGATTTTCTGAGGTCACAAAGCTGATAGGCAATTTCCCAGTGTTCTTAGAGACAGAAGAGAAGCATATGAAAGCAGGAATCCATGCTGAGAGACAAATATGATTGGTTTTATTATTAGGTATTTATCCTGGAACTCAAGACCACTTTAGGGCAAGTGGCTGAGCAGCTTTTTATATTTGGTTGCAGAGACAGAGATGAAAGATTAAATATACGTAGATGTACTCTACTTTAGTGTGACCACCACAGAGCTACAGTGGCTAGGGGCCACTTACCACCACTTAAAAACCATCTTCTCTCCCATCACAATGAGTCATCTTGATGATGATAGTATGGGACTCAGGGTACATTTTTAGGACATAATGAGAAAGTATTTATATCCTGCTGCCAGGGAAGCCAAACGTAAAACAGAGAGAGCCAAGGCCAGAGAACTCAGGGAGGAAATCATGAGCCAAACTGCCAAGGAAGTTTTGCTTTACTTTGTGACTCTTTGGTTTCATGTATCTCATGAAATTGACTTATTCCTTAGATGCTGGAGACAAAGTTCCCAGATAAGAGAGTCATAAAATGGGCAAGATGGGCTAGGACCTTCCTCCCAACAAGGTTTTGCAAACTTGTGATTGTCCACTCTTGAGCAAATTTCACCTGTTTCTATTTGGTCTGTCTTTGGCTTTTAATTGATGAATTCACCCTAAACAGATCAGACACACTGCAGCAGTGCTCTACAAGTGATAATGTGTGCACAACGACTTTTCAACTGTTCTAAAGTCCTGTATCATGATTATCTATGCCGCTTTCATTTTGTGGCTAATTATGACATGTACCAATCAGCTTTCCCACTGGTGATGCAAAGTACCTGATACCCACTGCTTGAAGGAGGAGCTTCATTTTGTTTCACAGTGTCAGTGTTTTCAGTCCATGGGTAGAAATCTGGGTAGAAGTCTCCTTTACCCCGTACTATTCTATTTCTCATGCCTGAAGAACCAGCACCACATGAGTGATGCCAAGTCCTGCTACCAGACTGAGCAGTGGCAGAGCCTCCTTGAATCATTTTTGCAGAGACCTCTGGATGCCTGAGCGGCTATGGTTGTTCCTGGTGAAATGAATCCTGGGGAAACAATTCCCTAGGCAGCTTCTCTTCAGCAAAGGGCTCAGGGAGTCTCTTCTCAAATCAGAATTTTACAGTTTTAGGCCTTTCAGCTTATGAAGGGTTGGATCTGAGATGCCTTCAAGCCATTTTTCCTAGTGTCCTGGTGCAAATTATTTGATTGATTTTTAATACTAATCTTTTCAACAACCATGATCTCCTGTTCCCCAATTTTGCACATACTTCCTTTCATTTCTGCCATTTGCTGCTGATTCTTACTGTATTTCTGGCTGAAAGCAGTTGGCAGTACCCATACCACAGCTTGGACAGAAGACTGTATTGAAATATTTTCTTCCAGATTAATTACCCCATTAACTTTAATCTCTGTCTCCCCAGAGTTTTAGGAGTTGGACAAAAAGTAGGCAAATTTTCTGCCAAACTGTAACATACATGACCTTTAGTTAGACTGCCAATGGAGTCTTTGTTCCCATTGGAAACCTTGTGAGCCTGTCTTTACAAACCACATTTTTATTAGCATTCTGGTATTCATGGTCCTAACCAATAACATACATTAAACATTACTCACATTCTAGGCCTTCAATAGCTTGCATCTTCAAACTTTTTCCAATGTCTCCCTCCAATGAGTTCCAAAACTCTCTAAACCACAGTCAGGTACAATCACAACAGCAACTCCAGTCCTGATACCAATTTTCTATAATAGTCAGCTATGTTATTGCTAGGGCAAAATTCCAAATATCCACTATTTAAAGAAGGAAAAGTTTATTTAGCTCATAGTTCCCAGTGGATTCAGTCCATGGTCAATGAATTCCAAAACAAAAACTGCATGGTGGATGTCTTAGTTACTTTTCTTGTTGCTGAAGCAAAATACTGACATCCAAAGTTAAAGTGGGAAAAGTTTATTTAGTTCATAGATTGTAAAGGTTTAAATCCATAATCAGGTGGCTCCAAGAAGGGGAAGCATGCTCAACAAATATTGCAGAGTGAAAATAGTTCATGGTAGGCAGAAGACAGTAAAAATAAGCAAGGGACAAGACAAGCCTCTTTCTGTTCCTTGTATTGCATCTAAGCTACCAGGATCAGGGTAATGCCGAGTCAACAGATGGAACCAGAAACCACCCAGCCTTAATCCGAGCACCCTTAAACCTAGCTTTGCACCATGAATCAGTTACACATTCTAGACTTAACCACTTCTGGAAAAGCCTCACCAATGACTGCATGAGGCTTTGGGGGACATCTAGGCACAAACCATCATAGTAGAAGTGCATGGCAGAGGAAAGCTCCTCATCTCATGGTGGCCAGGAAGCAGAGAGAGAAGAAGGAATATCAGAGGATGAGAATACCTGCTTCTAAGTCAGGGATCCTGTGACTTACTGCTTCTGACCAGGCCTTGCCACAGAACAACATGAGACTTTTAGGAAACATTTTAGGTGTAAATCACAACATGTTTCTAATACCACTGAGCAAGAATCCTGATATTAAAAATAAAAAATTCAAACTCATCTGAGGTAGAAACAGTAAATGGGAAAGTAAGTATTTGAATCCAGAGTCTTTATGTCTCTAAAACAGCAGTACTTTCTTCTTTCCTACCTGCATGATTATTCTTCCTGCACATCATTGGAATTGCTGAAGCTGGAAAGTGATCATGTGCAAAAGGGAAAGATGAGGCCTCCTTGTCTAAAGCAGTCAAGCTACCTCAGTCTTGAGAGAAACATCCTGCCTGGACATTGTGCACTTAGTCCCTAGGCAACTTGTGTCTTGCAACTTTGCAAAGATACAAGTAAACATCCTGACTGTTGTTCAGAGGTCCTTTGATAATCAGGTTTGGTCCACCACCTAATCTCAGCTATTATCTTTTATCTTTACTTTCTAAATCCTCTTGCCATTTTCTCCTAGGAATCATCAAGAGACCAACATATCTCTATACCACATTCCATCCTAATTCTTAGTTTCCATAGCTGAAATGCTCTTCACACTGGAAAATTTCTTCCCTCGACAAAATACCCAACATCCACTATTTTCTTCCTGATCTCCACCACCTCATCTGCTATGAAGTCTCATGAACACACAATGATAGGGCTGGGGATATAGCTCAGTGGCATGAGTGCCTGCCTGGCAGGCACAAGGACCCAAGTTCAATTCCCAATACTAAAGAAAAGAAAACGTGAGAACATACACATGTCATGAGGCTCTGCCTTCAGTCATTGCCTAGTTCTCCAATATGCTCTGTGGTGGTCTAGGTTAGGGCACTTCCCACTACAGGCTCTGCTACTGGTAAATAGATGGGTTCTTTAAATAGAGGGGTTCTTTGCTGGAATCTACACCTTATAAGTGCCAGTGAAGTTGCCAACGATGTATTGAACTCTCTTTCTTATGTTTTTTAGCCCATTCAGATGGTAGACCTCTTAAAACCAAGAAGATGACTTTATCCTGAGTATCAACCAAATGACACACTGCGAACAGCCTCCTGATAAAAATTGGCAGTGGAACTCCCGCTCTTTTCTCATGATTCTTTAGATAGTTATATTGCTGATTTTCATGAAGGGCCCAGCCAAAGAAAGAAGACACCTTTGCCACTAACCCAGTTACTGTGATAAAACTCTGATGCAAAAGCCAGTTTTGTGCTCCTGTGTGGTTTCACTCCACTGATCTGATTGTCTTTTCTTTCTCTAGAGCTGAGTCTTTATTATTGTCACTTTTGCATATTTTCATATCTGATGGGCAAGTAGCTTACACCTGAGTGAATTGCGTTCTGCCTGATATTTTCTACCCACTTTTAGTTAATTTTATTTACACATAACTCCTTTCAGTTCTTTAGTTAATACATCCTATTTTTGTGTCACAAAAGCAGGCCAGTTAATCAATTGCCAGAAATTAATTGATGCTTTCTATGCCAACAAATGAGTGATAAACAAAAATGTAAATGGAGTTAGACAAAAGTAATTGGTTGCTTTAAATGCAGAAAAGGGTGCTGCCTAGGGAGGGCACCTGAGAGACCAGCATGCCAGCAGGCGCAGAAGCTGACAGGTGCCTTGGTGCTACTAAGCACAGCCTTGAGGTGCAGAGTGGGCAGGGTGGGGAGGTAGAGAGGCAGGAAAAAGGATAAAATAGCATATCATTAAGCTTTATTAGAGAAATTAATAGAAAATCTCACTAAAGGTAGCATTTACCTCTACAGACTCCAACAATTAGGAGGATGAAGGTAAAGAAAGAGAGAAACCAGACACAGGTACCAGATAACAAGTAATATAAGAATTTATGCAGGAAGAGTTGACTAGCAAAACAGGGATGCAGCCAAGAATGTGAAAGACCAGGGTCTTTCATCAATGCCCCTGCTGCTTGCCTGACAAATGCAATGGAGACAAGAGGCAGCCACCTAAGGACTCTTATTGAACATATAGAAGAGGCACACACACACACACCTATACATATGTACTTACATGTGTAGTCTCACTGTACCATCACTATACCACTGAACTAGATACATGCATATTCCCTTTACGTAGTTAAAGCTGCCCTTCTAACAGGCTCTGCCTCCCTGTACTTATCCATCACACAAAGGTGGGAAGGAGTCAAATGGCCAAAAGAACATAGAGAGGTGCCCAGGCTAGAGTCAAAGATAGCCAGCAAGCCAGATTGTTGTAGGCTCCAGATGTCCAACAAAGGGCTTCAGTATTAATTAAAAAAAGAGCTGAGGAGAAAGACCCATGGATATTTGCTCTCTGATACCCTCAACTCTTTCAGAGTACTTGTCTATGTTCTTTTCCCTGCCCTTTTCCAGATAAACCATTTTCCTTTATTTTAAACTCTTTAATTCATTATTGATACCAAGTTCACAACCCCATAGGATCCTGGAAGTTACGTGTTCCAGTTAAGCAGTATCATGGCATGGTGTACATTCCCAGATGTAACAGTAGCCTGTTAGGAGTTGGTCCTCTGGATTTGGTCACCAGATTATTTTATAGATGGTTCAGTACACTGAGCCCTTACGGATGTTGCCTTCAGGCAGGAGGAGCAAAGGACAATGAGGGATGTCTAGATTGCGAGGTACTTGCCACTGTTCTAGGGTGAACAGGGGACAGCACAGCACAGGAGGAGGGGACAAGCATGGGAGGTGCCTGTGCAAAACCAGGTGGCCTCACAGTTTTGGAGCAGCTGACCTTGTTCCTAAGCAGGATCTTTGATTCATTAGTTCCTGCCGTGCTATAAGGAGGCACAGGGTTAGATGAGCTGCTTTTCAGCTTTTACTAGGGGAAGATGGTGGGGTGGGGGGGGGGGAGGGGGGAGAAAGGAACAAGCGTCAGAAGCAGCCCTGCTAGCTCAGGTGGAAACCTGAGGTGTTGGGCACTGCACCCTCAGGACAATTGGCCACAGATGGTGGAGTACCCGGAGCAGAGCCAGAGGCCATACCTCTCTCTCGAACTCAGTGCCAACCTCAACAGCAGAGGCTTAGGGAGTAATTCACAGCAGTGTGTGTGAAAGTTCACACAGATGCTTCGAAGGTGAGGCATGCATGGGGTACAATGGAAAGAGACAAAGCTTCAGGCTCTTGAGTATTTCCAAAGGGGATTTTGGTTGAGTCCTGTAATCACTGGTCTATAGAACAGTTTAAGATTTACTATGGAGTACAGATGTACTTTGTATTAATTCTGTTTTTGACACTTGTCTTTCAAACCTAAGAAGTACGAATTTTAGAATTCATTAGATGAGTTAATGGAGTTGTCAGTTTAAACTCACTCACTACAGAATAGTACAGGAATGGCTCGTTGTTTTCTTTCAAAACATTTACCCAAACCGGACATCTAAAATTTACAATACTCTAGATGCTAGTCAACAACCACCCATGGAAGTCTTTATTTGATACAATGATAGAGCAATAATAGAAGAAATGTCACCCTTTTACTGTTTCCTACTCTCTGCTTAATATTTTAGTACTTCAAATGAAATAAATGACCACTTTTGGTAAATAGTTGAATTGCAATGATTTGGATCATTTCTTTTATATAACTAAGCCAAAGCTCACTGTTTATATGATGTCATAGATACCATATTGTACACTGGCCCGAATTATTGACTGGAGATGTGACTATGAGAATCGCGTTGGCAAGAATACCACTATAAAAATAAGAGGCAAGCACCTAAGCTAATCGTAAGAAATATATGAAGGGCCCAGCATATACTTTATACACTAGTATGCTCCAGATTTTCTCTTGCTTTTTCTGTCTTTACTTTCCTTTTGCTTTCTTTCATCACCACTGAAAGCACATCATATTCTAATATGTATAGTTTTAATATTCTCTTTGCAAATATTTTGGAACAGAATAATTTTTGAAATTATCTTTTTAAAAATCCAAAAGCAAACTAAAAAATAACAATCATCTTTTTTCAACTCTTTGTACTCAGGCTTTCCACTGTCTGCAGTCGGCACAGTTGGGGCCCAGGTTTCGTTGTAGGGAAAGGGTCTTGTCATCCCACAGTGCTGTCCTCTCCCAGGTGGATGCCTTGTTACTAGCTATCCCTAGTCCCAACAGTTTAAAATGTCTCCAGACATTGCCAATTGTCCTTGGCAGAAGAAGTCAGCCCCAATTTAGAACCTTTTAACTACTTTCAATAACTGAAGCTAATGGATATTATTATTATTATTATTATTATTATTATTATTGTAACCAGAAATAATATTCAGGGATTGAACTCAGGACCCTGTGCTTGCCAGGCAAGTGCTTATTCTACTGAGCTATCTCCCCAGCCCTTAATGAACATTTTGGATATTGAATGATAACAATTATTAGGGACGCAAAGAGAAGCAGGAGGACCAGAGTCCTGCTATATTTATTCATCTTCCCTCTGTACTTCTTCCCCGAGGGATCATATCCACAGGAAACAGCTACCAAAGGGGAAATGGAGCACCATTTTATCCACATCAGTACATTTAAGTTTGTGATTTTCTACCTGCACTTTCAGGGCTTCTTCTACTCAACTAAGTTGAAAGTCCTGCTTATGTTTCAAACCTCAGTAAGGTTTCTCTCTTCCTTACTTCCTACTCAAAGATAGCCCTTGCCTCACTCTCCTACTCTCAGAAGTAGGGCATTTGTATCAGAATGAGGAAAGAGAGGGGTTGGCCAGCACCACCCCCAGGCCCTCCCTGCTTCCAAGCACCAGAAGAAATATGCCTCTCACCGTTCTGTTTATATCAGGAGACTCCATGCATAGCAAGATGGTCTCAGGATACACAAAAAAATCACCCTAGCCTTTGGCAATTCAGGGCAGCTTCAGAGCTTCTGTGACAGTGTTTAAGGTGGGGTCCAGTGATGGTGAAAGCACAAGAGCTTGCACATGTCCCTGCAAGACAGAGGGAGCAGAAAGAGTGTTCCTTTCTGCACTGCTGCTGCTGCTAACAGTGCTATGGCAGCGATCTGCTTGCTCTTTCAAGACAGGATGATTAGGATGGGTGTGGACAATCCGAAAGCTTCCTCATGGGTACAGTGCTCCAGGTGTACACACACCTGTTTGAGAAAGTGGACCAAGCAGCTTGGAGGCTGTTGTCAAGGGATTAAGTCCTGCATACACGCAGGGACTAGAATGGCCTCATGAGTCCTTCTGGCATCTGCTCAACCCCACTCATGGTAGGGAGCTGAAATTCTTTGAGAGAGAGAGAGAAACTAGAACCTAGGTTCTTAATAGTCTCCATTCAAGCTTGAACTTCTCCTGCAGGACAGTCCTGCTGGCCCCTGTAAGTCCCAGGCACTTTAGAGGGGCAAATCTTGGCATTCTGAAGGCAGCACTCTGAGGTACACCATCCCCAGAAGCACAGGGCCGATGAAGGATTCCCACTGGGCTGACTCAAAGTGTGCCGGGGAGAAAGACAAGAGACAAGATCTGACAGAGCCTAGCAGAAGTTTCAGCTGATATCTATCACAAGGGAGACAGAGTTCGGCAGTAACTGGTACCATTCAGAGCCTGTCTTGAGCCTGAAAAGACTGTAGTTGAGAGAGGAAATCTCCATTCTGGAACCAGGGAGTGTGTCCTGAGGAGATTTGCAAAGCCAGCATTAATTTGGCCCATTAAAGACTTTACAGATTTAAAATGATCCACCAGCGATTTGCATGTTGAAACAAAATTCAACACTTTTCATAAGAAAATAGCAGAAACCAGAAGCTCTATCACACCTGATACACAATTTCTATTGTAAAATAAAAATTATTGCTACGATTAAAATGTTAAATGAAAGCACAGATCTAAAGAAAACTGTTAATAAGAAAAAACAGGAATGGTAATGGCTATTAACCATCTCTTACAATGAAACATAATACTATCATATCATGTGATAATACTATCATAATAGAATTGTATTGTATCTGATATTATTGGGTGTTAAATCTGATGAAATTAAGTATTCCTGTGCCTAGAAAAGTTGAAATTTTTACTCGTTTTGACAGCTTAGCCAAATAAGAAAGTGTCATTTATTGACCTATTGGGTGCTCTATCCTAGAGTAAGTCAATAAGAACAAATAAAGGGTCAGGGAGATAGCTCAGTGGAATAAGTGCTTGCCTGGCAAGTGAAAGGTCCTGAGTTCAATTCCTGGTACCACCAAAAAAAAAAAAAAAAAAAAAAAAAAAAAAAAAAAAAAAAAAGAATAAAAATGGAAGGCCAGGTCTGGTGGTACACACCTGTAATCTCAGCACTTGAGAGGCTGAGACAAGTGGACCACCATAGCCTAGCCTACATAGTGAGACCCTATTTCAAAATAAGAAAGAAAATAGACTATATCATCTATGAAATAAATAAGAAAGATAGGTTATCTTGTTTTTGCTTGAGTCTAAAGTGATTCTATGTTTTTCTAATTCTGCTCATATGCATATAAATATTGCTGTCACAGGAAGATGGCCATGATTCTTGGTGATGATAACACTCCACAGTTGGGCTTGAGAATTACACACTAGAAAAATACACGTTTTGTATGTATTGTACAACATTAGGGATTGAAAAAAAACTGGGGATCAAACTCTGGATCTTGTACTTGCCAGGCAGGTGCTTATGCCGCTGAGCTACACCCTTGGCCTTTAATATTAAAGGTTTTACAAGGAAAGTTTGACAGTATTTCTTTTTCTCCTTACTCTTTTTCCCACTGAACAAGCCAGCTCTTTCTCCTGGTTGGGCCCCAGCGCGTCTTCTGATCTGCCTGTGTCTTACATACTTTTCTCACTTCTAAGACAAAATGCCTAAGACACCCAAAGTTAAAGAAGAAAAGATTTATTTAGCTCAGTTTATAGAGGTTTCAGTCCATAATTGGCTGACTCTGAGGCAGAGTAGCACAAGGCTGAGGGGCAACAATTCATTGAGGCAGAAGACAGCAAAAGCAACAGGAGAAAATGAGACAAGCCTCATTCTGTCCCTTACATTGTCGCCAGTCTACTGAGATAAGGGCAAGGCCAACCCAATCAGTGAACTGATCCATCAATGCCCCAGTCTTAATCCCAGCACCCTTAATCCCACTGCTGTACTATGAATCAGTCTGCAATGACTGCATTGGGCTTTGGTGGGGGCTGCAGATGGGGTTTCACATCCAGACACAGACCACAATGCCCTGCTTCCCAAGACAAAGGAATGTGTACTTGTGAGGCTACAATTGAGAATGTCCTTCCAAGTCTTGTGTACTTCCATGGTAGTTTTGTTTTTAATGTATTCAGTACAGGGTCCATAGGGTCTCACTATGTAGATCAGACTTATAGTGATCCTCCTGTTTTCAGCCTCCCAAGTGCTGGGATTACAGGCAAGCACCACCATGCCCAGTCTCAATCATGGTCTCAGCGGGCCATGGCGGCAGGGCTGGCATGGCACACCAGGGATTAAACCCGTCTTTGTGTCTGCCTAAGCAGGTGCTTTAAACCACTGAGCTATCTGGCTGGCCCTTTCCTGGCTTTTTAAGGGGTGCAGGCATTTCAGAGCTAGGATCTGGATCAGCAGCGCGGACACTTCCTGCACATGATCTGTTTAAGTACCTGCCCGGAGCCATGATTATTAACAAAAGACCATGTGGGAAGAAACCAGTGATAGTGATAATGTAGATATCTATATTGCATCTCATGAATGTGGAGCTTGTTGACTATTTTGTTATTTGGCCAGTGAGAACAGTTACATTAGTATGCTAGTTGAAGGTTTTGTTGTTTTGTGGGGGTTTTGGTTAGTTGGTTGTTTGGTTGGTTGGTTGGCTGACTATGAGAGTTAGAAAGGAGCAGGATGTGTTGCTTCAACATACGCCACTTTGGCATGTGGGTTACTTTGAGCTGAAGGCCATCATGAATAAATAAGTACATGAAAGCTCTTTGCCCTTCGCTATTTGCCTAAAAGCAGAACGCAAGCTTAGATGGATGTCTCTCCTTCCCTCTCCCCCAGGAAGAGTGAAGGGTGAGAAAGGTGATCGGCAGAGACATGCTTCAGGTCCCTGTCATCAGAGATGACATCAGAGATATTTACACAACAAACTTTGCTGGCCAGTTTTTATGGTATATTTGCTCATTTGCATTCCAAAAGTTCACCATCCCTTAGAGACTATGTCCTTGTCCTTTGTCACCTTATTTCTTCAGCAGCACAGCATTCTTTCTGAAGATGCCATATAAGCCAGTTGATGCCATTCTGTTTGAGAACTATGTGCCCCTTGGGTGTGTATATGAGACCTGCATGGTAATATGTTCTTGTTTGCTTCTGTCTCTCTTTTTAAAAAATCTGTCTTTGTAATGGGGTCCTGGCTAAGAACTTAAAGGGATAGAGAGCATACTACACTTTACTTCTTTACACATCGTTTATGAAAACAGGTTTTGAAAAACTCAGGCTAGTGCAGCACAAGTAAGATCCAGTCTGCATTCACATTCACAAGAAGCTACTCCTCCCCCTTTCCTTTCCACACTTTCTTGTGCTGCAACTCGCAATCTGAGAACAGAACAGCTGGTGCCTGTCCCCAGATACCATTCTCTTGCTGTGCAAGAGCAGTGGGTAAAAATGACAGGCAGCTTGTAAGAGGTGATGGGTCTATCTCTGAACAGGTCCCAGTGCGTGTTCAAGCTCCTCTTTCAAAGCACAACGACTCTTCATCTTATTAACCCATCCTCCAAACTTTAATTCAAAAATAATATGGTCACCATCACCAAGAGCCTTTCCAGACCCCCCTCTGGCATTCTGAAGGATCCCCTTTTCAGCAGACGGATGCCGCATGGTACCTCAGTGGCCGTGAACAATGTTTCAGTCATTTTTAAAACCTCCGGTGCAGCACAGTCCTTTGAACATAGTGCTAGCTCAGCACAAGTTTTTGATTAGAAGAAGCAGCATGTGTTGAGACAAGAGAGCAACACCTCGCTCCACTCACAGTGCTGCTTTCTTTCGGGAAAAAGAGCTCTTGCCAGTGTAGTGATTAGCAAAGTCAACTCTAAACTGCCTACAAGGAATATTGAGAAATACACGCCCTGTTATCCAGAATAAACTGGGAAACAAACGAAGTCAAATACAATGTATTAGGAAAAGTACTTCATATCCTATTTAAAGTATTGAATGTCAAATTATTTTTGAGATTGTGCTTTTTATACCAGCACCCACCCAAATGGCTCCCACTCTCTCCTAAGGAGAAAATGACAGAATGTAAAACTCCAACTGCCCACTTTCTGATCCACAGCAGAGAAGGGCCGCCTCCTACATGCATAGTCCTCTTTTTCAAGTGACTGTGGGGCCAGCAATATAAGAACATTGTTGGAGAAGCTGGAGGGTGCTTTGTCAGCAGACCCGTTCACTGTGATTGTCAACTTGACTAGAGACACCTCAGAGATAAGTAAAGCACACTTCCAGTGGGGAAGGGGTCTATCCAGTTTTCCAGAGATGACTGGCATGTATGCCAGCACAAGAAGAGTGGGGCGACACTGACCCTGATTGTGGGTGGTGCCAGCCAACAGGCTAGTAGGGGGAGGAAGCAACAGAAGAAGAAAGTGGAAGTCAGCCTGCACAGAAAAAACTCCACTCTGCTTGCTACTGCCATCAGATTCCAGCTTCTTCGGCCTTTCAACCTAGACTTGCATCCAGAAATGCCCCCAGGAGATGCCAAGCTTTGGTCTTGGGTGGGAGCTGCTGCCCTCATTGCTCCTGTTCTGCAGCTTTCAGCTTCTTGGATTGAGCAGCTTCAGGATTCTCTACCTCTCCAGAGAGCTGCTGTGAATTCTCTTGCCTCTGTTCCTGTAATCCTACCTAATAAATTTCCTTGCATAAGTAATATATTTTTACCCGTATTGTTTTGGTTCCTGTAGAGAACCCTAACAATTATGACCTCTTTCATCTGTTGACAATATCCAATAGCTAATTAACTCAATCTGTTATTTCAGAACTTTTCTAATCTATTGTCCACCTATTCTAAATAAAGTGAAGTATTTTGGAAAACTACGGTTAACAAGACCTTATGTCAGCTTCTATAGATGCAGTCATTGTCTAACCATGCTAGTTCTTACTATTTATTTCTGCTTGTGGTGTTGACTATGAAGCCCAGGGTCCTGAGCACACTAGGCAAATGCTCCACTGCTGAGTTACACATCCATTCCTGTGGTTCCTCTTTGATGCATCACATGTGTACCCACGTCTTTGGGCATGGCACTACACACCTATAATCTCAGCATTTGGGAGGTTGAGGTAGGAGGACCACAGCAAGTTTGAGGCCAGCATGAACCACACGGTGAGTTCAAGGTCACCCTGAAGTACACAGTAAGACCCAAGCTCATAAAATAAAAAAAGAAAAGAAAGCATGTGTACCCATCCACTGTTCCTGAAAAATCTAAGTCCTTTTCTACCCAATCCAAGGGAGAATACCACAGTCCTCTTGCCCAGAGTTTAAGGATTTGTCTCTTCAATTCACTGGTTGCCTCTCAAGTATCTGCCATGTAGGGAGAGAGGGCGCAATCCTTGATTATAGCACTGCCCTGCCAAAGGCTGACTGAACCTGAGGTAAGAATGATCGGCAGATTGTGACCCTTACTTAAGCCAGCTCCTGGGATGGAGTTCTTGCCACTTGCCATTATTTTGCCTTTGTTGTTAAAATCTTTTAGGTGCTTGATAATGAGCTGAGAGTTCAGTTCCTCCTACACATCTTGGAACTGCCAGTCCTCACATTGAGCAGGAGGCATTATTTGTCCCTGGGTTTACAGGCATGAAGTGACCACTCAAAGTGTATAGTGGAGAAAGTGAGATTCCAAAGTAAGTCTCTAGGACTTCATATGGAATAACTTTTTCTGGAGCATGGGTTGATTTTTTTTCTCCAATTTTAATGTTTAAAATATTTTTATGTAATTACCTCATGGGAAGTTGATGTAGAACATAATACATCTCAATTCCTTTTCCATCTACCTTTCGTTCCTCTGCCTTCCCCTTCTTCTATCTCTTATACCCTTTCCACTTGCAAAAGGCCTATCTCCCTATAGTCTGTTACTTATCTTTGTTTTATTTTTCGTTTATATATTAAGTTTCTTGTATATGAGATATTTAAGCTTGTGAGTCTTATATATGTCGTATTATTTTTAGAGTGTTTTATTTTGTTTTTTGGGGGGACAAATTCTCACTATGTAGTCAAGGCTGATCTTGAACTCACTATGCAGCACAAGCTGGCCTCAACTTTACTGCAATCTTCCTGCCTCAGTGTCCCATATGCTTGGATTATAGGCATGTGTCACCATGGCCAGCTTGAGTTCCTTGTATATTCTAGATATTGATCCTCTATCCAAGGAATAGCTGGCAACATTGTTTTCGCATTCTGTAGATTGTCTCCTCATTCTATTGGTTGCTTCTTTTGATGCACAAAAGCTTTTTAGTTTGATATGATCCTATTTGTTGATTCCTTGATGTTACTGGAATTTTACCTATTTTATGTTCTAGTAGAGCATTTGTATTACTGTTTGATCTTTAATCAATTTAGATTTTAGTTAAGTACTTAGTATGAAGTAGGAGTCTACATGCAATCTTCTGTGTGTAGTATGTACACAGCCAGTTTTCCCAGGACCATGCACACCTACGTATGCATTTGGCCCCTTTGTCAAAAGATCAATACCTGAATATATCTGGTATTGTTTCTACATCCTTCACTCTGTTCCACTGATCCATGTGTTGAACACGAAAGTATGTTCAACATCTCTAATCTTTAGAGCAATACGATTCTGTTCCACTGAGCCACGTGCTATTTTTGTGACAGGCCCAGAGTGTTCTCACCACTGTAGTTTTGTAATAAAACTCAAAATCTGAAATTGTGATGCCTCCTGATTTGTGGTGCAAGAACTACATTTCTTGAGGAGACACATCTTCTCTGCTCCCACACTTCTCACTGTATCCCTAGATTCCCTCCTGCCCCCCTCCATCTGAACCTGCCAACTGCCTTGATGCTGTGAGGACGTGTCCCAGACGGATCCTGGGAGAAGGGTGAATAGAAGACAGAAAGGAGAACCATGAGCAGCTCCAGCGCTGTCTTGCTTCCAAGTAAACCAAGTGTCCTGCACTTGTGCTTGCCATCCTACAGGTTTTTCTTTTTCTGTCCCCGCTGGTGACTAATTCTGCACAAGCTCCATGACAGTTCCTGTGGTAAGCCTGTAGGCAGACACCAGAATGCCGCAGAGTGGATGGGGATTTTGTTGAGTGAGTTAGTCACAGGTCATAATTACTATGCAGATCTTTATGTGATTTACAGCTTCCTTTAGTAGAAAAAATTCAACTGATATCATCATTTTTCTGTTCATGCTTGCTCTTGTACTGGCCAGTCAAGTTGTAACAAGCTGCTTATCTATCGAAAGGAGAAAAGCCTACCCAGATGTGTTTAATATGAGTCATGTTAATAACTGGCCGATTTCACTGGGTATGTAGAAGTTTACTTGGGATTTTGACCTAAAAGATTTCTAATTTCCATTTATTTATTTATTTATTTATTTATTTATTTATTTATTTGCTTGTTTGTTTAGTCTTTATAGAGACAAGGTCTTGCTATGCCATTCAGGCTGCCTTAAACTCACTTTGTACCCCACGTTGGTCTTAAACTTTGAGTAATCCTCCTGCCTCAGCCTCCTGAGTGCAGGAATCACAGGCAAGCACCACCATGCTTGGCTCATTTCTTCTAAACATTATATACAGTCCACATGTGTGATATTTTATTTATATCAACAGATATTGTACGGGATGGCATCTACCATAATACCCTATTCACTGTTAGAAGAGATTGAAGCAGAATTCGATTTAGTTTGACCCCTGCCTGAAGTATTTGCACAGAAGTAGCCTTGCCTAAATTATCCCTCACTCATTCCTCACTCCTTCTCCTGCCGCGTCAGAACCTCACAAATATATAGGAGATAAGGGAGAGATAGGACCGACTAAGGGCAGCAAGAGACAGACTATTTGCCCTTGCTTAGCCATAAATCCCTCTGCTCAAGACCTCCCATATATAGGATATAGGGAAATCACATTTCTGCCCTGATCCCACACCTGTAGGATGTAGGGGGCACTACATTCCCCCTGGTTGCCATAGCAACGAAGAAACTATAAAAGCAGGTAGGGAATGAAGAACTGCGCCTTATGTGTTTTTTCCAGATGGGAAGGGGAACACATGGATCACCAGCTAATTATCAAAGCTCTATAATTCCTTCAATTTGGTCTCCTGTGGGCAACACATCCAATCTCAGCTATTACAATATAAAATAAAGACAAGAGAAGGAAGGAAATTTAAGTGATTGATTCTCTGGTAAACACCATTCCCTCAACTCAAAGTAAAACTGAAGTAGGCCTAAAAACCCAGCACTCTGGGAGGCTGATGCAGGAAGATGGCAATTTTGAGCCTAGCCTTGAGAATTTAGATTTGTAGTGAGAGACTTCATTTAAAATTTTAAAGGTTTACACTGGGCATGGTGGTGCACATCTGCAATCCCAGAACCTAGGAGGCTGAAACAGGAGGATTGACGCAATTTTGAGGCCAACCTGGGCTACAAAGTGAGTTCAAGGCCAGCCTGAACTGCATAATGAGATCCTGTCTCAAAAAGACAAAAATTAATCAATAAATTTTGTAAAATGTTAAAAGAGTTGCGTGGATGTAGGTCAGTACAAAGGCCCTGAATTCAATCCCCACCACTGCAAACAAAAAACAGTAACATGAAAACCTGAATCGTGTTTAGTTCCAAGACCTTTCAGGCATTAGGACTGTGCTATGAAGATCCCCTGGGCACCGCTGGCCACAGTCACTTTGATACTGTCAGACCCAGGCAGGGACGTTGCTGCATGCTGTGAGTAGAAATGTGTTTCCCTAGAATCTGTACACTGAAGTCCTGTCCTAGTACCTCTACTGTGACTTTATTTGGGATGGCTCTTTGAAGAAGTATCCATGTTTAGGTGCCTATGTTTGACTGGACTCTCATGGCAAGAAGATACTTGACAGCCACACAGAACTCCATGTGAAGGAACATAAAGACGGAAGAGAACCTGAGCTCATCACTCACAGAATGAATGGTCCTTCTGGCACCTTGATCTCAGACCTCCAGGCCCCAGGACTGTGACTCAGTACATCTTTGCTATTTAAGACACCTTTCTTGTGGGGTTTTGCTGCAGCAATCCTATGGGACAAGTGCACCCTGTGCTTTAGTGTTCAGTCACTGCAAGGCTGTGAGGAGTTAGCAAATGGGGAAACAGAGGCTCAGGCACACAGCAAGCAGTGGGCCTCTGGTCCAGTGTGACAACCATCAGAATGCTGACACTGGTCTCAGAGTAGCTTCTCAGAAGGAAAGAAATCTCCTTATCTTGTGTGTATTTATCAGGGAAGAGATGAGTATGATAGTAGCTCACATTTTTGGAGTGCTGATGGGATTAGAATTGCTCCAAGCTCTTCACAGGTGCCAAATTAACCCTGAAGAGATTCCCCATGGGGGAAGTACTGCATGTGGTTACCCTCATTTCAAAAAAAAAGAAAAAGGAAATGGAAAAATATGACTAACTGGCCCACTTTTGTGTAATTTGTTAGTGGCAGAACTAAGTTTGTCTTATTATTAAAAAAAAAACAAAAACCCTGTAAAGGGCATGAGAATACTAACCATTTAGCATTTAGTTGATGTCTTAGTCTGCATAGGCTGTTATAACAAAACACCTTAGGCTAGGTGATGATAAGCAACAGAAATTCACTGCCGGCAGTTCTGCAGGCAGCAAGTCCAAGATCAAGTGACAGGCAGATTTGGTGGTGTCTGGTGAGGTCTCTGCTTCAGAGGGAGCCTTCTCATGGCAGTGGGAGGAGTGTTCAAGCTTCCTTGAGCCCTTTTACGAAGGACTAGTTCTACTGAGGGGGGAGCCCTCACCACCAAAGTGCTATTGAAATAATAACCACTAAAACGATGGCTTTGGAGATACAACCTCTGGAAGGAGACCTGGTTGTGAAGGAGGAGCCTCATGGCTGGGACTGCTGGCCTTATAAAATGCCTCTGAAATCACCCTCACCACCACCACTACCAAGAGGACACAGGGACAAGGTGCTGCCTGTGAACCGGGAAGCAGCCCTCGCTGCAGAGTCACCTCTGACTTCACCTTGAACTCCCAGTCTGCAGAGCTATGAGAAATGCACCTCTGTTTCTTATCAGACCCCAGTCTTCAGTGCTCTGTTACAGCTGCCAAGAGGATGGAGACGTGCGATGCACTAAATCCGTCTTTCAAGGCATTATTTAAAATACTGAAAAATGATGGGAACTGCAAAGCCAGCAAACGTGCTAGAGTTTGGCAGGATCCTGTGATATAATACTGCACAGCTATTCAAATAATTTTCATAGACCTTCTGATAATAGAAAATGTTTATGATAAAAGATGGGGTGGAAAATATCTGAAGAAAAGAAAAATGGTTGAATTTAACAATAAGTGCCATTTTAGGTAGTAGAAATAATTATGATTTTACTTTTCTTGTCTTATTTTTCTCTCCAAGAATTCCGTAATTATAATAGGAGGAAAAAGCAAATCATGTTTTTAGAAAGTGCTGTTTACTGAGCAGGACCGAAGGAGCCAGTTTGCCCAAGGCAGTCCCACAGCGCTTCTCTTCCGCCAGGTTTCAGGGGGGCTTGACCAGCCTCTCCTGCTGGAGACCCTTCCCCTGGGGCCCCGGCTGCTCCACACTGCAGCGACCTCTCCTTCAGTCATATTTGCATAATACTGTGGTCTGAGCCACTCACTTTGCCCCAGTGTAACCTTGTGTCAAAGTAACAATTATAGCTGCAAAGCACTTTGGAGCTGGTCTGGCTCGGCCCCAACATGCAGCAGCAGAGGTGAGCGAGCTGGGAAACCTGCGAAGTCAGCTTTTACTCCAGGGCACATTCAGCTTTTTTTTTTAGCAGGCAAGGAATGCCGAGGGACTCAGGTCACCTCGAGGTAGGAGTCCACCAGTCACCTCCTAGTGAGGACACTCAGTGGATTAGCGATACAGGGACTCGGGTGAATCTCAGGGACAATGGCAGGTAAACAAGGGACACTGCTCTTACCCTTAATCACTATAGTGACTTGACTACTCTGCTGGCTTTACTCACTTATGTTTAGTGTCCTCTTCCCCTGAGGATTTCTATTGCTCTCTGGCTTCCACTCTGCTTCTGGCTGTCCTTCAGCATCTGTGTAGCTGTTAAGGTCTATGCCTTTTCCATAAATCAAATTCAAATTGGTCATCTACTCCCCTGCAAAGATCTGGTTGGCTGAGGAATTTAGTACGCAGCATAGGTGCATTTGTTTGTCTATAAAGAGTACCAGGATGGGCAGACCCGGTTTCCCAGGGGTGGGTCTCTGGGTACACAGAACCTTGCTGATGCATAAGAAGTATCACAGAAGAAGCCCGAGCCATGCGATCACCAAGACACCCCTACTCGGCCATAGCTGGGCAGATTTCTTGTTTGGCCTCCTTGACACGTCCGTGTCCAGCCGGTATTCCCAGGAGACTGTCCCACATCATTATGTGTCTTTTCTCTCCCATTCAGGTGTCCCAGAACTGTGATGCTGAGGGGAGTGTGCAGCCCCTCCCACTACTGATGAAAGCAACACAGTTGCAGACTTCGACATCTCAACTAATCGGTGACAAATTACTTGGAACTCAGTTGATAATTTTATTTTTAACTCTGTGATTGTGAACTGATGCATTGATAAATTTTCTCCAAGTTACGTAGAGCAGAACTCCTGGTTCCCAGCTCAGCGCTTGCCCCCAGGCACCAGCGCCAGCCAGAATGCCCCTGTGCACCCCTGCCCGGTACCATGCATTATTGTACCATGAGCCAAAGTGACTTTGAGAGCAGCTGATGCACTTTGGGAACTCAGGACTCCTTGTGGTGACTGTATAGATGCAAATGAAGGAATTCAGAGTGATTTCAAGATCAGCAGCATGACCTGCTCCAACTCAGAACCAAACTGCAGGTAGCTATTCAAACTTATTAAATCACATAAAATTAAAAATTTTAGGTTCTCATTTCTATTAGTGGCCACCATATTGCACAGTACCATTTAAGAACATTTCCATAACTTACAGAGTTCCAGCAGAATGTGCCAGACTGGGAGTCACAGACTCAATGTGAATTCAAAGATAAGAGAAGCCAAACCACCTGAGAGGGTTCTGTGCATAAGAATTCCTGTTTAGATTTTTCTAGAAGTTCTGTGTTGCTTTTTGAAGTCAGTGCCAAATCCTTATCAGGGCATAAAGAATCCCTTCAGCTCCTCATTTCCTCACTCCGTACTGTGAAACCACACAGCCATTCTGCTTATCTGTGAAAAAACAGTGTCAGGGTTGAATTTTGCTTTCTCAATAAAAATATTCTGAGGTGATAAGTGGAAAACAGAGATTTGTTTCTTCAACGTGTACTAACTTGACAGCAAAGGAGTTTTTGCACGATATGAGTGAATACAGAAACCAAAGGCATAAATAAACAAAGAAAAGACAGATATTTATGCTGAAAAGATGGAAAGACAACAGGTAAAGGACGCTGAGTTAGTAAAGATGAAATCTCTGTCTGCAGAGAACTGCTGTGCGGCAGCCAACAAGTGTGCGTGCGGAACCCTGGGAGAGTCAGGAGAAGGGATTCTGGGGCGCTGTGGGAGCAGAGGAAGATGGGGCATGTGGGAGGCAGGGTCCCTGGAAGGAACAATCCGAGATCTCCAGTGCCAAGGTCAGGCTGACAACCTTCATGCCACACAGTGGGTCAGTCAACTGGGACCCTTTGGGAAAGAAAGGGACAGCTGGCAGTGGTTAGGACAGCGTGGCCGGTCACATAAAGGAGTCTGTCCTGCCAGATGTGAAATATGCTCACTGATTTCAAAAGTCTTTCAGTTAAGATCAATTGCATGTAAAAATACAGCACCCAGTCATTAGGAATGGTGCTGGGGTTCAGGTCTTGTGACTCATAGAAGAAAAATTAAAAAAAAAAAAAAACCTGGGAAGCGATATCTCTGGAGCTGTTTTTATTTTTGGACCCAGGGATCGAACTCAGGACCTTGCACTTGCCAGACAGGTGCTTGTGCCTCTGAGCTGACTCCCTGGCTGGAACCCATATTTCTGGAGAAATGCCAGGGACAAAGGGCTATTTGATTTTGAGGATGGTACAGTTTGAACAAAACAAGTATTCTTATTAATTATATCTAAGAAGTTAGAACTCTTCACTGAAGCTTCCCGAGTGTTTAGTTGTGTCTTAAGTCACTGAAATGAGCTGCTGGTGTCCCACATGCCCGTGGGGGCTGAATTTGCTAAGGACTGACTGCTGCTTCCACCTTGCCCCGCCCCCACTTTAGAGAATGTTAGAGACAAAGTCTTTACTTGCTATGAAGTTCTCTTTTTCCCTTAGAGTTATCTTGCTTTGGATGTGGTCAGCAACTCTCTTGTACTAAACCACTGGCGTTAAAGTAGGGCAATGGGCCAGGGGATAGAAATAGAACCTTCTGCATTCAGAAAGTACTAGAAAGTACACCAGGGCAGAAAGCTGGAACGATGCCTATGTTCAGCTTTTCATTACTGTGACCAAATACCAGAGAAAGTCAGCTCAGACTCATAGTGATCCTCCTGTCTCAGCCTACCCAGCCTTGGGATTACAGATGTGCGCCACCATGCCCAGTTTTGGTAGTCAGCTCAGGGCAGGACCAACATGGCATGCGATACTAGGGATCGAACCTGGGTCCTTCACTTGTGAGGCAGGCACTTAAACCACCAAGCTATCTCCCTGGCCCCTAGTTTCTCTATATATTGTAAGGACTCACATTTTGCTAGTGTGTACATGGATGCCCGGTTCCCCATGGCTTGTTTTCTTTTTTTTTTAATTTAAAAACTACCATTTCTCCAGAGTTTTGGCTCTTTCATTGAAAATCACTTTCTCAAACATGGAGTAGTTTCTTTTCTTCATGTTCTTAGCCTGCTGAAATTATTAATTGAGCTTCTCCACTGCCCAAGAATAAGAGTACTTTACTTCTTTTCCATTTGGTATAGTGAATGTCTTTATTCTCTAGCACCCTTAAATACCTCATACAAACAGATGAGGCATCAAGATGAATTGCATAATTTAAAAATTCATTCATGTTCTGCCTGTAATCTCAGCACTTGGGAGGCTGAGGCAGGAGGCTCAGTGAGTCTGAGGTCACCCTGAACTGCACAATAAGTTCAAGATCAGCCTGAACTACACAGCAAGATCCTGACTCAAAAAAAATGCTTTAAAAATGAATTGATTCAGATACAAATAAAATTTTCTTTACTCAGAACTTAATAAAATGTTGAACACGATGACAAATACAGTAACCATAATTTGTCTTACTGGATGAGGCACCTAAATTGCCCTTTAAGTATCAAAGGTATAGAGATAAAAAAAAAAAATTGAGTTTATGTTATGTATGTTCCAGGTTCTCCTATTTCATTTAATATAACTGCAATCCAAAGAGGTGTTACCATAGTTCTCTCTATCAACAACAATTGTATGTTTGGCTCATAGTAAAACTAAAAAGCCTATTTTTTTGAAATTTTCCTAGCACTGTTTGCAAAGCCAAAGATGGCATTTTGACCACTATGACCCCATATTTCATGCAAGCCCACACTGGTTAGGGTCAGATTTGATGGTCCGGGGTAGTGTGCTAACCAAGATTAAATCTGCTCTCCTCTTACATAACAGGAATCTAGAAATAGATATTCCAGGGATGGTGCTGCATCTTCACAGGGCTGGGAGCCCAGGCTTTCTCCCCCTTGCTGCTTTCCATCTGCCTCTCAGGAAGCAGAGGAGAAAAAGGAGGATGAGCTCCCCCACCACAGACACTGCTACTGTCAGCCCATCAGCCAGGATTTAGACCTCAGGCTCTCCATAGGAAAATACTGGTGTGTACTGGTAACAGGAAAATGTTTCCAAATGATAAATCCTGAATGCTTTCCTAGATGAGCCCTAGCAAATATACATAAGTTACCAATACTCCTCACACATAGTCTGTTTGAAGCTCCTCGGCTTGTAACTTATAGAACCCACCTTTCCTTTCCAGATAAGTAGAAGGAAGGCTCACCCTGTAAAGCTGTTGGATATTTCCCATGGCCATCCTTTGCTTCAAATTGTCCCTGTTTCCACCCTTTTCTCCAGTCCTGTCCTCACATCTACCTTTAGCTCCAGCTCCACAAGCAGCAGTGCTTCAGAACCACCCTGTGTTTGAACTCTTGGCCTTCATCAAGCAGCCACCATCTTATAACAGGTTTTTCAGTCACAGGATGCAAGTGAATGCTCAGAAAATAACAACAACAAAAATATCATTCTATCAAGAGAAACTGTCTCAACTATTGGGCCTGAAAAGCCAGTCCCTCCTGAAGACCTCCTAGGCACTACAGCGGTGAGACATGATGCGACTCCTTTCATTCTGGCAAATTCCTCAGCTGAAGCAGGCACAGGACTGAAGACTGCGCACTCAAACCTGATGGGTGTGTCCCCATAGAAGGGCAGGGCTGGGAACATAGTGGAAGATGGGGGTGACTGAATGGGTAGCAGCTCATTGGCACTTCCAAAATCTACAGGATCTGAAAGCTGAAGATTTCCTCACAACTTAGTTGGCCACAAAGCCTCTGCATACCTGCACTCACTGGGCACAACTCCTGCTGGAAGCCCTGCGAGACTCTTTGAAATCTCTGTCTACCTGGTGTGACTATTTACGCATCTCAATGGGAAGAAATGTTCAGGTGGTTGATCTCAGGGTGCTGCTCCAGGCTCTGCTAGGGGAAGCTAGGGAATAACCAAGTGTTAGGGAAAAGCTTGTAGGACTTTCATTTCTGAACAGATAACACTGTCCTTGTCCCCAATCCCACTGCTCTGCCTGAGAGGAACATATGCACACCTTTAAAAGGAAGTAGTGGGGGAAATTCGATGCTGTGGTAATGTGAAACAAGAAATTTGGCCAAAAGTATTTTCATCACCCTTACCTTTGCCATCTGATATCAATGTCTCCTTGGCTGTATCTTCATCTTTTCCCCTTTAGAATGCTGTAAAACATGTTGAAAGGAGAAACTTAGTTCGTGAAATCCTGGATGATTTTTGTGCCCAGGGTCTAATAGTCAACTCCAATGTGTTCAGCCTTTGCCAAGTCCCCATTTCCTGCTGTGTCAAGTTGGCTTTCCATTGCTTTAACGAGTACTTAAGAATAGTCAAGTTAAAAAGAGGAAAGGTTTGTGTTGGCTCACAGTTTTGCAGATTTCTGTCCATGATTCACTGGCCCTTTGTTTTTTTAATGTGTGGCAAGACAAGCACATCATGGCAGCAGCAAATAGCAGAGGAATTTTTCCTAGTCTCTTACTCTCATTTAATACCCATTTTTGTTTTCTTATAAACCAACCGTTTACTTGAGAAAGAGTATAGCAGTAACTGAAATTACATTAGAAGCAGAGTGAATCTAAAAGACAAGAATGGCAGGCATTCTAAGCATATTTTTTACTGTTACACATTGCTATCCTCAGTGCCAAAAACCTTTTAGAGGTTCTTGGGACCATTATCTAATTCATCCTGTGTGTTAAGTGCATGTCTTTGCCCCTGCCATGCTTCCTATCTTTTCTGCTTGCAGTCAGCTCATTGTTTAGTGGCTACAATTTTGTATATACTTAGATTTCTGAATGTCTGTGTAAAAATGTGTAACTGCTTTTATCACATTCTATAGAGATTTATTAGAATATCAATGATTGATAGAAAATACCAATTCCAAGTTGAGTCTAAGACGTTTGATACTCAGAAAGACAGTGATGTTATGCTCAAGTACCTATGTTATATAGTAATAGTATCACTGAGCTTTTCTTCTGGAGGGTTAAGAATATAACTTTGCAGACCAAAAATTAGAGAAAAAGAAGGGCTACAAGGATAGCCAATATTTTGGCCCTAGCTCTTCAAGGTCAGTGAGGACTCAAGACATAAGAGAACCTGTGCTGTAACATCCTATAACTCAGTGGTTTCCCAAATTTTCTGTTCAAGGAGATTATGAGCTATGGAGGAAAGGGATTAAAGGTGTATAGTGTGCCTAAGGAGAGTCACCTAGAGAGAAAACATTCCCTCAGGCTTTCACAGAGAGCAAACTGGTCAAACAATGGCTGTGACTCATCCAGATGGCTGGCACTGACAACAGTTCTACAAAGCACTGTACATGGTTCCAAAGTAAATCCTGAGGGGATTTGACTGACCTTGGGAGATACAAAAGTTACATGTTTTGCTATACAGGTCTGCTTAAACTTGCCCTTAATCACCCAGTAGAAAAGTTTAACCACAAGGCATAAAACAGAAAGTTAGATTTAGAATGCTGAGCTGTAAAATGTTTAAATCAACAGCTGCTAACATTGCCAGTTTTACCAATAACCCACTGCGATTATCAAACATTGCATTATGTATACAACTACTTTCTCTTAGTTCAATGAGAAAAAATTTTTCGTACTATTAATGGTCAGAAAAATTATAACACCTACACCCTGTGCTCTGTATAATTAATAGGAGGACAACAAGATACACTGTATCAAACATTGGAAATGTACTACTAATGCATTTTGAAACTGTCACATTGTTATTTCTTATTAAAAACAATAAAAAAGAGAGAAAGAAAAAAATAGCAGAGGAAGCTGCTCATCCATGGTGACTGGGAAGAGACTAATTCCCCACAAAAGCACAACACCAATGAGCTAAGACCTCCACTTAAGCCCCACCTCTTAAAGGTTCCACTACCTCTCAATCTGTCCCAGGCTAGGAGCCAACCCTTTAATACACAGGTTTTAGGGGACACTTATCCAAACACGAGACCTGCCCATGGCTTTGGTGGAGTGGGTCTGGGCATAATAGACTGACTTATGGGTTTGAAACATCTAGAAAGTTTCGCTTGTTTTCTGGGACATGCATCATATATACAAGGAGGAAAAAATAAAATCCCTTGAAATATTCTCTTGCCTGGAGACTTACCTTAGACCTTGCATACTTTATTTTTTTATATTTTTAAGAACGAGCTAATGTTTTTATTCTTATATTTTAAAGAATTAAACAGAAAGAATTACAAGTGATACAGAATTTCCCTTAACAGAGTAATACGAGTTTCACTGTTGTCAGAACGCATAGTGTTGCTTTCCAACCAGTTGTGTTAATTACCGGATATATTCATGCAAACTTGGGAGAAGAATAAAAGTACAAAGGTAAAAAGGATAAAGGACAAATTAAGTATTGTCTGCTCCTTTCCAGGAGAGGAAGTAGGAGGAGAGATTTATCTATGTACGTAAGCAGGATGGTTTGGACAACTGTGCATTTCTACTGGTTTGTGGAATGAACTAATTTTTAGAAAAATTTAAAATATTTAGGAAGTTAATGTGTAGTTACTACCCAGTCTGATGGCTTTGCTTTTATAGTTAGAAGGTACCTCGACATGTAATTGGTTCTCAAATTGAAACATATTTGTTTCAGTTGACGGTTCCAGCTCCAGGATTTGAAAGTTATCAGGTCTGGTCTGCTCCAGAGAGCCCAGTGCAGCCAGGCTTTGAGAGTCACAAAGCTTGGAATAACACAAAAGTAATTATTGGTCCAAATAAGAAACAACTCTACACTCAGTACCTTTCTATAATCCCATAAAATTATAGAAATTACGTGAGAGTCTGGTAAAACTATTAAAAATGACACATTAAGAACTAGTTCAGGGGCCGGGGAGACAGCTCAGTGGAATAAGTGCTTTCCTGGCAAGTGCAAGGTCCTGAGTTTGATCCCTGGTACCACTACCAAAAAAAAAAAGAAAGAATTAGTTCAATTTCTTCAGTTGTGCTAATAGGTTGATTGAAAATACTCTTTAATTCTTAACTAAAGAAGTTTTTTGTAGGAAAACAATGGCCGTTTTCCCATGTCATACCACATATCATCCAGATTTAGGGAAAGTTTGCATTTAATCATTGAGCTTTTACTTCTTATTTTAAAACATGTGGGCATGCCTAGTGGGAAGATGGCAAAAACAGAAAACAAGCCTTGGCACTGCTCCTGACACAAGCATGATGGGACAGTTTGCTGACCGCGTCAGGGAGGGACTCTGGGTCCTCAAAGGCAAAGCTAACCAGGCAAGACCAAGTGGGGTCAGGTTTCCACACCCAGAAAGTCTCACTCAGATCTGCCTGCACCCTTGCATACTTTCTTAATAGTGCTCCATTAAATTCTCGCAATAATGTCACAGTAGTATGAAAGTTGACATTATAATTTTTTAAATCAATGTAACTTCTGTACAGGTTCTATAAGCAGAAAAATTTTTTTTGAAAAGTAGATATAGTCATGTCTGGAAGCTTGTATACTTTCTTGAACCTGGCATCATGTGAGTGGCCAAAACAAAAATAATGACATATTACTAAGCTATCACTGGAATACAGCTATGAGTTCAATTATCCTACTTCTGATTTTTGTTATTTTTTCTTATTTTATAACTATTTTTAAGAAAAAGAAAATTTTTGGGTAAATAATGAGGCTCATGAACACCATATGCACTAATACTTGGCAAACAGTTGTTCTAATCTGTTAAGAATAGTTACTTTAATAATCTAGAGGAAAATTTCAGTTGTGCACAGTACAGACGTGGTGCCCGTGGAAGTGGGTGGCTTGCTCAGCGCTAGCCCGCGCCTTGTGGGAAGCAGAACCCTTCCACTCACGTCTCTAGATCGGTCCCAGGGCTCTCCTGTTTGCATCAGGGACGGCATTTAATGCCTGGATTTCGAAGATGAGTGAGATCGCACGAATGAGGGCGGGAATGTGAGCACATCAGGGTAGGAAGAACAAAAACCTTGAAAACTTAATGCGACAGTATCTTACACCATACTGTCATTTTCTATTAATGGGTAGGAGTTTCTAGCACAGTGGCAGGCCTACAGAATCTAATTAAGAGTGATTAATGGAGAGAGGAAACTGCAAAAAATACAATTAATTCACCATTAATTGAACTACAGGGCGAGCCCCGAAGGTCATGTCTGTTTATTTTCTTCCTAAATCTCCACTTGGCTGAAAGTTCCCTTGTACAGCTGAGGTAGTGCTCAGAAGTCTCGTGATGGAGCAAAGAAGCTTGGGCTTTCTGTTACCCCTCCTGGAGCAGGACTGCGCAGCCCCATCTACACACACACAGGGTCCGAGATATTCCTTTATGCTCTCTGCTGGTTTACGATGGTGATTATTACCTCCCAGCCATTTCTTCCCATTTGCAGCATAACTACTTCTGCAGAAAAATAGCTACAAATAAAATAGCAGATCACTATTTACATCCTGACACTACTTTTAAAAACCAAGAAGTGACATGTAAAATTGTGATAGCATGTCCTTCTGGAGCCCTTTTCATTCCACTTATAATTTCCAGGACACAGAAATATATTGAAATCCAGAAAATAATATGAATTATGCCACTGAAATAAGAAGAACTTTACTAGCACACCTCTAATCATGGCTGGTTTTTAAACTCCAGATGGAGAGCAAGCTGGGGTGGCCATATGCGGTGAAGAGGATTTTCTCATAAACAAGATCAAATAGAGTGTGTGATCACCTTGCATGGCAGTCTGCAGAAGACAAAAATGGAATCGCATGTCTGAATATAAATGCTTTCCAATTTGCACCCCTCAGAAAGCAAAGCAATTTTTTCTGCAGGCAAGTGTTGCTTTCTTGAAAGTGGTCCACTCAGTTCTCTTCAGTTAAGGAGAAGGGAAAGGATTTCAAGACAGAACAACTTCAAAGCTCATTTTCTTTGTTATAACATCAAACTAAATGTCTGGGTTACCTTTAGAGAGGTTGCTCATTCACCAACTTCACCATAGAAAATCATTTAGCATTGGAGATTATAATGAAACAAATTCAAGAGGAGAGGAAGAGAAGCAATGGGATGAGATTGTCAGGGGAGAGAAACTAAGGAAGAAGAGCAAACGGATTTGCAGGCTGCAGCAGTCAGTGTAAGGCCCCCTACAAACAGTGAGCCTTGATTAAGATTTGTTGCACTGTCTCTTCCCATTTAGCAATCAAGTATAAGTGTCTTCTTTCTTTCTTTCTTTCTTTCTTTCTTTCTTTCTTTCTTTCTTTCTTTCTTTCTTTCTTCTTTCTTTTTTTTTTTTTTTAAAAAAAAACCTTTTATTTACTTATTTTGTACATGGTCTTGCTTTTAGCTCAGACTCGTAATGATTCTCCTGTCTCAGCCTCCCACCACACCCAGGTTCAGTGCTCCGCATGGTGCACTTGGGGTTCCAGGGCTGGCATGGCATGTGGTGCTGGGGATCGGACCTGGGTCCTTCCACTTGCCATATAGGTGCCTAGACCACCAAGCTATCTCCCAGCCCTCAAGTATGAGTTCTATGATGTAAATATACTGTGAAGCTTTCCCCAGCCTCAGTCCTAGGCTTATAACCCAGAGCTGCATGACAATTTGTTAAATGCTTGTAGGCCAACATTTAGAAATTATACCATCAGATGCTGGTGTCTCCAGGTGGAGTAATGGCAATGCTATAGCGCTAAGGCTTAGACGTTGTGCTACCACATTACTATTTTACATAACTCCCACTTTGTGCAACTCTTTCCCTAAGTGCTTTATATAAACTCTCACTGAACACTCCAAACAAACCTAAGAGATAAATATGCATACTACTGATTGTAATACCTACTTTATACATAAGGAAACCCAAGGACAGAGGAAATTAACTTCAAGAAGTCAGCAGAGAACAGAGTAGGAGGGGATAGGGAGGAAAGGAAGGTGACATTAAAAGAATTATGATGCGTTAAGTACATGTACCACCTCCCCACCTGCTGCAAATATGTACTAATAAAAAGTAAAATGGGGGGAGCACACGTTAGGGGTCTTGCTTCAGTATCTTTGCTCTGGAGAATCGTGGGAGTTCTGCTCTCTGAAAGCCATGTCCAGGGGTGATCCCTGGTCCTCCCAATATTTAGTATTAGATTCCAGAACACAGGAATAATAAAGAAACAAGAGAATTCAAAAGGGCTTGAAAACCAAATTTGATCATGGGATATTTTGATTTATACTCATTTAAAGGCTTCCATGGGCTGTTTTGGCTTTGTACAGCATGCAAAAGTGTTCCATCGCTGGCGACAGGTTCCCTAACCAAGGTGCTGCAGTCATAGAATTTTGGTGGAAGGACTAATGGCAATGGTTAGCTGCTGAAAGGGTCGATGGGAGGCAAGCTTCAGACAGATGTGGACTTCAGAGCTCAGCAGCTGATGCATCCAAGGCAAAGTAGGAACTGGGGGACACAGAAATCACAGGCTTCAAGGAACTTGTATCCAACATATGGAAGGAGTAAGGAATTTGCAAAATATGTATACTTTCAAGACATGTACTTTAAAAATTAAACCTGGACTTTGCTTTTATTTTAATATTGGGCAACTTTATCAGATTTTAGATAGTTTGGTAGAATATCCTTTTTTTTTTTTTTTTGAATATCCATTATTACATGCAATTGAGATTTCTGCTTGTCCTTTGTAATAAGAAATGAAGTTTAATAAAATAACAAATAATGAAGGGCCAGCCAAATAGCTCAGTGGATTAATGTGTGTGGAATCAAGGACAGGGGTTGGGGGTTGCACCGCCCCCAGGGTGCGCTGAGATGGCAACTGAGGCTGAGTGTGGTGCTGAGTGTGGTGGGATTATGGCCTGTAATCCCAGCTCTTGGGAGGCTATAAACAGGCAGATCACTAAGAATCCCATCTAGTAGTGAGACCCTGAACACCCTGTAGACCCTCCCCTGCAAGAAAAAAAAAAAAAGCAAAACAAGTAATGAGAATGTATTCAGATGACCCTCTCTGCTCTTTCTTTCTAGTCCCTACAGGTTTATAATTTATATCTTGCAGGTGAGTGCTCAAATATATACCACATTGCATAACTGGTTTGTAATACTTTTCTTCTTAAATAAATTGTAAATGCCCTGACTTTGTAGAACACGGCTCCATCTTTTTAGCACATGTAAGACCACAGAGCACAGCTTTCAGCCCCCAAACCTTTTAGTGTAAGATCCATGCAGTAAAAAATGTTTTCAATTAACTTGAGCCTTTCACTTCTGTTGCTTAAATGTCATGAAGAAAACCCAATTTTCAGCAGTGTTTCTGTTTTCCTCTCCATCCACTTCCCTCCCACTTTACACTGTTGCTAATTCTTTATCCCTTAAATAAAAAACAAGCAAAATTCAATTCTAACTCAATTCTCCTTTTGATAGGTTCTTACCTACCTCTTTTCCTTCTTTTTTAAAATTGCGATATAATTCATATATCACAAAATTCTCCCTTTAAGTAAGGACACATTCTAAAAGTTTCAGTACAAAGCAAAAGAAAGATTTATATGATTTATATGAACTAAGGGGAGACCAGAGCATTAGAGGGCTTAGTAGATTCACAAAGCTGTGCAACGCCCACCACGCCTAGCCCCTGTGATAACCACTGTGCTTTGTGAATTTACTAGAAAAAGGACAGGAGGGGTGGTGGGATAATATGAGTACAGAGAACCAAAGCAGTGGTTGCTTTATGTGACTATTGGACATTTTGTACCACAGATATGCTCACAATTACTCTTGTCGGTAGTACTTTTTAAATAGAAAAAGCAAATAAATGAAGAAATAGTAGAGAAAGAATTTACCACCAAATGAGACTAGAAAGGCAGTGACCCAGAGTACAACATCAAAGGAGTGCCAAAACTTGTAACCATGACAAATATTTTAATGCAATAATCAAAGTTTTGCTCAGTGTGGTGGTGCACACCTGTAATCCCAGCACTCAGGAGGCTGAGACGGACGATTGCCACAAATTCAAGGCCATCCTCAATCAGCTACATTGCAAGATCCTGTCTCAAAAAAATATATATATTTTTTTATAAATTTTTGTTGTTTTGCCTTGTGCCCAGGAGGCGAAGGCCTCCTTTGCTTCTCGCTAGTCCTGGTCCTGGTGAGTGTTAATGACAGTTGGGAAGAGAAAATATCCTCTTTGTTCCCTTCCTTCTACTTTAGGAATATTAAGTCCAAGACATTTGACTGGAGAAGTCAAATGGACAGAGAAGAGGTAAAGAGCCTGAAAAAGAGATCTGAGCTCAGCATAAGTGTCCTGGGTCATCAGCCCTGAGGCAGGGCTATGGGCGCAGATGAAGCCCACCCCAATGGCTGGGATCTGCAGAGCTCCAGCACTTTAGACCCGGCTGGAAGGGAAGCAGCTCTCCAAGAAATGAAGTTGTGGGGCTCCTGGTGGAATAAGAAGGAGACCACAGAACATGGCGTGCATGAAGCCCAAAAGGATAGCTGGTGGGGAGGAAGCTTTCTAGACAGATTGGAGGGACTGGGTGTGGCAAATCCTGCACTGAAAGCTTCATCTACGAAGGGAAAGGAAAACTGTCCAATGGTTTAGGAGCATGAGTGCCATTGCTAGCACCAGCCTCCAGGGTGGAAGGAATGCAGCAGGAGAGGACAGAGGAATGCAGGGTAGGGGCAAGGAAGTGAAAGCTCAATTTAGAGATGGCTTTGAGAAGCCTCCTTGCTGATCACAGTGGGGACACAGGCAGGAGCTACATGCAGGACAAGGTGATGAATCCAGCCAGAAAGACGTTAATACCTACAGAACAGTAGGAATCCTGGGGAATATGTGGATAGGAGCATGGGATCTAGAGTTCGAGTTTAGAATTTAAGTGACAGTGAAAAGATAAAAGAAAAGCAGGAAATGACAGGTACACTAAATTCAGGCTATGGTTACTTCCACAGAAAGGCAATGTAGGGAATGCACCCTATTCCAGAGGGGCACTCTTGTGAATGTTTTTGTTTTTAAGGTGACTGATACAAATGCTTCTGGTATTTTTTTTTTTAAATTTCTGCAGTGGTTGAAATAAGATATATAGAGAAAATAAGTAAGTACATAGATCATGGCAGTTAATGATAATTTATGAAAATATAGAATGTTGTAACAAGGTAAGTAAAGTGAGAAAGGGGGCCTGGTTTTGGTTGAGGTTTGGAAATGACCTTGATTTATTTTTAGTTTTTAAAATACATTTAGTCCAGGGTCTCACTGCACATCTCGGATCCGTAGTGATTCTCCTGTTTTCAGCCTCCCCAGTGCTGCAATTACAGGTGTGCACCAAGACGCCTGAACTTGTTTGCTGGCTCAGCATGCCCTGGGGACTCACAGGGTTTTTAAAGGGGTGCTTGGAGCAAGTGAAGTGGAAGGACAGAGGTGCAGTGTGAAACAGATGCACAAGTCTGGTGGCCATGTGCAGGAAGAGTCTGAGTGGCCCAAATTGGGACAAGAAGTGAGGTCCACAGCATGCATTACGCTGACCCTGCTGGTCCCCAGCCTAATCTGCTGTGCATCTTCCCAACAAGTACTAGAAGTTTTCTCAACAAAATAAGGACAATTTACATGATTCAAAGATATCTAGTCTAAGCCAGGAGTGGTGGCACACACTTGTAATCCTAGCACTTGGGAGGCTGAAGCAGGAGGATTGCCATGAATTCAGGGCCAGCCTGGACTTCAGAGTGAGCTCAAGCCCGCCCTGAACTACAAAGCAAGACCCTGTCAAAAAATAAAACAAAAAAATACAATACAAAACAAAGGTTTCTGGTCTAACTAGGCCTTGGCAATCAGGGAAACAGTACCAGAAAGTTTTGTATGAAGGATCTATCTTTCAAAAGTTAGAGCCCAAGGTGTGAAGTGGAATGTGGGACCAGGGAGAAGAAGATGGGGCTGACCACAAACACACACCTTGAGTGATGTTAGAACTGAGCTCTCACTGTGGGCCTCACCAGGCTGGGTCAGTGAAGACAAGGTAGAAATGGAACCAGTGGGCACAAGTGAGGGTTGCGTGTAGCTCCATCATGTTCATCAGCCCCATCCCAGTGTCTGAGGCCTGGGGAGCCTGCCCTGGGAGAGGAATTTTTCACCTTGATGTAAACAGCATTTTAAGAACCTGTAATATGTGAATCAGGGCTCAGCAGGATGTGCTGACTATTAGAACTTGGAGGGAAAGTCCTTCCTCTCTCCGCTGAGTGGTGGGAAGCAGGGACAGCAGCTGAGCAAACCCTGAGCTCCAGGAAAGAGTGACGCCAAGCACAGGTGCATGGGGCAGGGCAGGTGCTACTGAGAGCAGCTCTGCTGAGAGAGCCACGCACCAGGCAGAGCTGAGTCACAAACTGCAACTTCATAAAGAAAACATTACACTTAGGAACTCAGCATCAAGTTTCCATGGCAACAGCTCTTCAGTCTCCCAGAGTACGATGTATGTATTTTATTTACTTGGACCAGCTAACCGCGCATATTCATAGCATTTCAGAGTGCACAAAAGAAATTTTTTGAACTGGGTACAATGTAAAGGGGCTGGAAGGAATATTTGTGTTCAACTTCAGCTCTAAATAAAAGAGTGAAAGGAGATGATGTAATTTTTTAATGCTTATTTACCATTTTAATCATTACTGCTAGCTAACAAATATCAAACAATAAAGTATTGGTTCATGATAGCTGGACTTAGAAGTAGGAAAATTTTGGGTATTTCACTTCATGTAATCCTGGCCAAGTACATTTGAGGAAGAGTGAAGTTGCAGTTTGTAACTATAACTTTCTCCTTTCCCTGCGCCCCAAATGTACAAGTGCCAAGTTCACTGTAAGAAAGAATTCACTAAAGAAACTTTCTATTCTTCTAGAATCTCAGTTGAAAGAACAGTTAATCTCTGCAAATGATAACAGTCCTAAGCCCACTGACTGAAGTCCACCAAGTCTTACTGTTTAGTGATGGCTCTAGCGCGCTCTTGAAGGGACGCCAGACACACTCACTGTTCCAACTGCAGCCACAACTCTTAATGACTCTCATTACTGATCACCTCTAGTTTTTATCTACACACAAGTTGTTTTTACAAAGCACAAATGTAGTTCTCACTACCGTAAAAGTCCTTGAAAGATGACGATGTAACAGTAACAGGAAATTGTTAGTAATCAGCCCTTAGGTTTCATTTCTAACTCTACTGCCAAGTGCATCGTAATTGTTCTGTCAGCATGCTTCAGGCAGCCTGTCGGTGTGCTCTGTGACTTTGCAATTCAAAGGACAGGCTCTGCTGTGAGAGAGAAAGAGCACTGAACCAGGGAGCCCTGACAAATATTTCCAAAGTTCTTAGTTCATTCATGTGTAGAAATGGGATGATAATAATGCCTGGCCTATTTCCACAGTGATTGTAATGAAATTACTCTAATGAATTCAATGAATGAATGACTTATATGGAAATGATCTGCAAGCTCCAAAGCACGAAGCGAAAATAAAATTACTGAGGGAGAAAAGCAGAAGGGAAAGCAAGTATACTACTGAAAAGAAGTTTTCCAAAATTCAGTGAATTTCTCATCTACGAACTTGTAGCACACCACAGTTCTCTTTCTCTCCCTCTGTCTCTCTGTCTCTGTATTTCTCTCTCTGTATTTCTCTCTTTCTCTGTATTTCTCTCTCTTTGTATTTCTCTCTCTGTATTTCTCTCTGTATTTCTCTCTCTCTCTCTCTCTCTCTCTCTCTCTCTCTCTCTCTCCCTCCCTCCCTCCCTCCCTCCCTCTCTTTTTCTGCTTCCAGAATGACAAAGACAAGAGAGGCAGGAATGTGATCTCCTGTGGCAATGGTTTTGCAGTGAGATATTCTTGTGTCCATGAGGGGTAAGGGTTGGGCCAGCTTGGGAAGAGCCAGAGGACAGTGGGGAGGGCAGCAGGAGCAGACTCATTATCCACTGGCTGCGTGACCCACCGTGCTGCTTTGCATCTCCTCTGGCTTGGAAACCTTGAGCCCGGCTGATGCTTCCTGCGCTGCCTCTCTGGCTCAGCAAGCAAAGCGCAAGCTTCTCTGTCTATCCTTTCTCTCCTCCACTCCCAGCTGCAGTTTCTCCGTGGCTTCTTCTCATTACTCTTCTCCTTTGAACACTTTTCTACCTGCCCTCTGCGAGCCTCTGGTCAGAGCCTAACCACCTGCTTCTTTATTCCAGACACAGATCACCCCCAGCCTCTCTGAGTTCTCCAAGCCTTGTACTCCTGGCTTCCCATGATGGTTGGTGTTCGTTTTACTACATTTCAGAACTGAGGAGAAACTTAGCTTTCTCTTCACATCCCAGAAAAATGAATTGTTTTTCTTCTTTTCACTTTTTAAAAGGCCCATTTTCTTAGCCTTTTCTGTTGCTGTAAGAAAGTACTTGAGGCTTGGATATTTATAAAGAAAGAGGTTTACTTAGCTCACAGTTATAGCGGTCCAAGTACACGGCACCTGCATCCACTTGCTTTCTGGTGAAGGCCTTGTGGAGAAGGAAAACTGAAGAGAAGCCAGAGTGTGCTGAGTAGGGGCACATGTACAAGTGAGCTAGCTTGAAGGCCGGGCTTGCTCTGCAACAACCTCGCCAAAGAAAACCAAACCACCTCCTAGAAGAGCATTAATCCCTCTCATGAAATCAGATTTCTTGTCACCCTAAATGCATCCTACTAGCCCTACCACCTCTCAACGCTGTTCCACTGAGGCCAAGCATCAACCTGAGTTTGGGTGGGGATAAACCATATCTGAAGTCATAGGACCCCTCCTGTGGGTTCTGACTGTAGTCCTTCCTTAGCCATCACCTGCTTGTCCCCTCACCTTTCACTCATTGCCACACCCCTAAAGGTTCCTCCCCAGGCACGTGGTCCCTTTCTAGCACAACCCTAGTACCACCTTGTATCTTTGGTGTCCATATACGTAGCCATAGACTGGATGCTGAACCTTTAAAGCTCTCAATGGCACAAACAGCTTGCTGTGGCACACACGCCATAGGTTGGTTGCCACTGCCTTAGACTCACTGCCCTTCAGTTTGGTAGAAGCAGAATCTAAGGCATACTATCACCACAAACTCATCACACTCTTCTGGAATAACTTCTCTGTGTCTACCACTCCATCTCCTTTTACCCCTCACGCTGCCATGCCAAGCCTAACCAGTCTCCCTCATCCTGGAGAGAAAGGTGGCTCAATTCTTCCATGTCCTGTTGACTTGCCAGCTTTTCACTACCTGCTTCTCCTCCCCTGTACACTGCGGACACATGGTGCAGCATGTTGGCTAAACTTACAACAAGACCTTTCGATTCCATTGTAATGCATTCTCTTGGCTTCTATCGATCATGTCTTTTTTTTTTTTTCACACTCCTCCCCCTTGTAAATGTTTCCATTGCATATAAAAGACTAGGTTGGCAGCTTTTGTGTTTCTCATTATCTCTGGGCTCTACTCCATGTGGTTCTCTCCATCCTTGCTTTTCTTCAGTTTAACTGTGATGTGCCTAGGTATGATTCTTCATATGCCTTAAATTTGCAGAGATTTTTGGGTTTCTAAGAGTGTATTTTCTAATTATTCTGTAAAGAACAGGTATTTCTTCTCATGTGGACAATTATTATGAATTTGTGAAGATTTGAGCTGATAGTTTTCTACATGTCTTATAGCCCTCTTCTTCCTCCTCTTTTCTTTCTGGTGTTCCATTTTTTTCTGCTATATATCAGACTGAAATTAATTCATAGGTATCTAGATCTTGTTGTTTTAAATCCCTTTTTCAATTTTTTTTCTTCAATGTTAGCTATAAAATTTTTTCATATTTCCATTCTATCTAAGTAGGAATCAAAAATGCCTACGAGAAAAGAATGTGCCAGAGAAAAGCCAGAATTTTTCTTTTTTTCTATTCACAAGTTTCTGGATAGACCACAACTAAATGGAGTGAAAGAGTCAGGGAGGAAAAATGCAGCCTACTGAAGATTGTAGAACCATGGATAACAGGACAATAAGTGCTATTTTGTGTGTGATAAAATCAGGATCGAGAAACTAAGCGACTTTTTCAGTAATGTAGTAACCTGAGCCAATAAATAGTTAGGAACAAAGCCTGGGTTGATAAACCCTCAGACCAATTCCATTGTTTCCATGCTAGAAGAGACCCAATTGGGAATGAGCCCTTCAACAGATAGGATTCACTGGAACATTGGGGAGTACATGCACTTCACTCTTAATACATTTGCTTAAAGTTTTGGAGCACTGCTGGTGCTGAGCAATGAACTCAACAGGTACAATCCAGGCTTTTGGGTACAATTGCCAAGGGTATGCCTAGTGGCAAGTGACAAGCAGCAACATTTATTGAAGATCATGGAAAGTTGTATTCAGGGCAAGCCCATGTCAGCAAAAGACATGGTACAGACGGAATAGTGCTGGGTGACAGGAAGGCAAAGACACTGCGTGAAGATCACAGCACACAGCAGCAACCCCAGATACATCAGGTTTTCAGAATTTAAAGGACATGTCTGTTAGTCCCTCTAGGTATGATTGACAGGATGTTGAGTCATCACATGGGCTATCAACATGTATTCCTGTCCCAGAATTCACTCTGATCTCATTGTATATATGACATGTAAAGCCTGTTCATGAACATTTAATAAGATTGGAATAGCAAGAACATATCTGACAAGCTGGGAGATCTAATATTTATGTGCTCTATCCTAGAGCATCAGAGACTTAC